>JABUQX010037842.1:0-25000 GCA_015478945.1 Trachelipus rathkii
ATCACACACATTGTCACAATTACACACACACACACACATAAAAGCATACATCACTCACATAGCAGTTTATATTAGCTACGTAAAGTAATTTAGGTATACAAATACACAGTAAATAATTAACAACACAACAAATCAATAAACAACAACAACAACACACACACACACACAATAATAAATACACACACACACACACACACATATACCTATATTATTACACATATATATTGTTACTATTTGTTTATTATTTCTTCATGCGTCCATAAAGACTCCGCCAAAAAATAATACAATAAATAATTTAGTTTTAATTTTTAATTTTTTTTACATTTTTCCGAACTGCACGGCTGGGACATGGGGGCGGATCCCAAAATGTATTCCCACATCACTCTCCTTCAACCAGCTTGTAGCAATTGAGATATGATTTTTTTTTTTTTTTTTTTTTTTTTTTTTTTTTTTTACAGTTTCCCCGGTATACCCTTGCCAGGATCCCAGCAATGTATTCCTTCCGGTAGCTGTTGTAGTTTCGGAGATGATAGGTGTCTCTTCTAGAGGTTGGCCATATATATATATATATATATATATATATATATATATATATATATTCATATATGTTGGGTTATATGTTGTTGTTGGAGCAGCAGTATATATATATTATATACATATATAGTTATATTAAAGGAAGTTAGCAAGAAGGTTATTGCTACATATTATATATATATATATATATATATATATATATATGGTATATATATATATATGGAAGATATATCCCTTAGCATTCAAACATAAGGTAATAAGAATTCATTTGTGTATCATAATTTTTTTTTTCGAAAAAATGTTTCATTTTACGCTTTTAATTTTATTTAGCAGTTTTTTTTTTGGTAAAAATAATAAAGTATAACCTTTTTTCAGATAGAGTTTATATATTATAATATACCCCTCTTATTTTTTACTTTATGAGTTTATGTAAAACTCAAAAAATAATAATAATTTTATACCAGTATACAGTTATCAAGAAAATTTGAAATTTAAGAATCTAAAGAAATTTATTAAGGAATTTTAAAAATAAAAGTTAGCACATGTGTATAAGTTTCCAGTAGTGATTTTTGCCTTTAAAATTTATTAAAACCATTAAAAACCATTAAAACCATTAAAAACTACACTAAAAAAAAAAAAACATTTGTTTATTTGGTTTATTTAAAAAACAATGGTTTGGTTTTTGTTTTTTAAAAATTGAAGTGGTTTTCTTTTCATATATATATATATAGTTAGTATATATAGCAGAGAGAGTAGTTATATGCTTAGTTAGTTAGTCAGTTTATTTATTAAGTATATATATATATATATATATATATATATATATATATATATATATATATTAGTTATATATATATATAAGGGGTTGCCAGTGGCGTATCCAGACTTCAAATGTTCAAACGTTTATATATAGTATAGTATATATATATATATATATATATATATATATATATATTAAGTTATTTTGTGTTATTATATCTTATTATATGTACATTATTGTATACATATATATATATAGTATATATATTATTATTATTATATATATATATATATATTAAATATTATATATATATATATATATAAAGTGGAAGGACAAATATTAAATCTCAAAAAAATGGGAAGAATTTATTTGAATTACTAAAATCATCTTACCTAAATTGTTAATCGCCCGGAGTGAAAGGACGTGCTGGCAGCCAACATCTTCAATTTTTAGTTTCAATATTTGACATGTAGAGGGGTCCAATAAGTCTTTCATCTCCAATAATACAACTAGGTTTTCAGAAGTCTTAATGTTGAAAAAGCTTCTTTCTACTGAAGCATTAAACACGTGTAAAATTGCCAGTATTTGCAACAAGATGTAAATATTTGAAATTGTGACTGCGAACAAGAAACTAGTCCGTCTATTGCTGTTTTTGGACGATCTGTGCTGTGATGCTATTTCAACCTCCATAAATCCCATTGTGCTTTTTTACTAAATCTTCATTTGGGCTTTCGAGATCTTCCTTGTAAAATATTACACAATATTTTATCTTTCATATAATATTACACTCAGACAAATTTTGCAAGGAAAACCTCTCTCCTACTGATATTAAATCATCCAAAATGGTATAAAAATGGGTGTGCGATATTAAGTCTGTGGGGTCGGAACTAGGAATGTTGGGTCTGTATTTTTGGAATTTTTTAATTTTTGGTACATCAGTTCAGATTCAGATGCGCTTATACATTCTTAAAAATCAGCTGAAATTTAATGTTGCATTTCTTTGATGATTTCAAGTTTTGGACTTACGAAATTTGTTCCACAGCGACGAATTATAGTAAAATTAACTTAACTTCTGCACTTTATATTATTAACGGATTTGATACCTAAAAATTTTAGTGTCTTAGGCTAGGGGCCAGGTCCCGCCCCAATACGCCACTGTATATAGGCATATAGTGTTGAGCTGTTATTCGGTGAATGTACCACGCCACGGCGTTCGAGCTGATTTGCGCTTCGGGAAGAGGTGGGGTTATATATATATAGTATAAGACACGCTAAATATATATATATATATATATATATATATATATATATATATATATATTCCAGAAATTGGAGTGTTCTTTAGAAAATATCACTAATTTCAACCTTTTTTTCACAATCTCCTCAGAGATGCTCTGTATTAAATGAAATTATTGGGAGACTGTTAAAACAAAATGGATTTTAACATCGAACTGTAAACATGGCTTTTGAACATAGAGATCCATTGTTAGAGTGCTTTGAAAAAAAATCGAAAAGAAGGAACACGAGAGCAGGAGGTTTGCAAAGACTATTGACTGATCCTATTTTTGTATTTTGGCGCACCGTTTTTTGCCATATAATGCAACACGTAGATTCGTCTTTTATAATAAAAATTCAATCAAGTTTTTCCAAACGTAAGCTCATAAAAACAAGCTGTGAGTGAACTACAATTAGAATTAGTTGTATGACCACTATAATGGACTACCATAATTGAGGGAACGTGTATGATGTTTGTGAGGTGAAGAGATGATCGTTAAATGCTTCCAATAACTACGAATTTAAAAAAGCTGCTGAGTATTGAGTTGCATTTAAAAAGCACTAACTGTTTATCCATTTAACATATTGAGACTCAAATCTGAACTTGTAGTTATATATTGTTGAGAAGCTTTCATTCTCGGAAAGGGAGCTCTTGACGTTTAACCACATTAAGTGGAAAAAGCGGAACAGATCAGACTTGAAGAAACATTAAAGTTGCTAAAAATTTTTAATAACTACTCCAATGTCATCTATTGAAGCTAAAAGATGATTTAGATTAAAAGAATTAAACCGCTCTGGAATACACTGAATGCCCTCGTTGCGCTTGCAACTGAAAGAGATATTGTCCTCAATTGTTTTTTTGACATCTTGTGATTGACTTACAAGTCAAAAAACGACAAGAACGGACTTCAGATACAAATTTAAAAAATTTTCAATTTAATTATAAAGTAAGCAATTTATTATTTTCATATTTTTATTTTTTAAATCATTTTTTTTAGTGTTTTTTAATGTAATTGTGTTACCGTACGAAATAGAATAATGCCAGAGTTGGCCTTAGTAAAATGACATATATATATATTACAGCAGAAGAAGTATAGCAGCAGCAAAGTTATTATGCAGCAGCAAGGTTGTTATATGTTGTTATTGTTGCTGTTAAGTATATATGGTTATTACGTTATATATATATTATTAAGAAAAAATAAAATATAGCATATATATATATTAAGTTATATATGTTATTATATATATATATATATACTGTAATATATATATGAAATCGCACACCCATCCATTTCTACCACGAGTCGCCACTTCTTAAGCCAGCAGGTATATATATATATATATATATTATTATTATATATATATATATATATATATATATATATATATATATATATATATATATATATTATTATATATGCTATATATATATATATATATCAGAGGTGGGTGCGCTTTAGTCCGTTAGTCCGCTAGTCCGCTCCAAGCGGACTACCAGAATAGGTGCGGACAAGCGGAGGGGACGTCAGGAAATTATGGATTTGGCAGTGACCAAAAAAAAAGTTTCCGCTCTTTTGTTCCGCACCTTTTAAAATGAAAATATAGTTTACTTATTAAGAATTCTTATTGGTTATAATAAAAGAAAATATAATTTTTATCTTAAGTTTATAACTAATTATACTTTAGTCTAAGACTTATTATTTTTTTAATAATTAACTTCAAAAAATACTCCTCAACCTCCTTAAAGGTGCCATATATAATAAATAATATTTAAATTGATTTTATAGACTGAATGGCTATTACCCTCGTCTATAACTTTAATTAATTATATTATTACTAATATCAACTAGTAACAGTTCAAATCAATCTCTGTAAACCCAAATATAAGTTATATATATGGCTATATATATATATATATAGTTATTATATATATATATTATTAAGTTATATATATATATATATATATATATTAAGTTATATATTATTGTTGTTGTTGGTTATATATATATATATATTATGTTACATTTGGGTTTCTTACACAGAACTGATTCAACATATATATATATTATATATATAGTTTAGTATAGCAGTTAGTTATATATATATTATTATTGTTATAATGTTATTATTGTATATATATATATATATATGTATATATATTATTATATTGTTATTATACATATATATATATATGATATATATATATTATATAATCTGAATGTTGTCGAAGATGGACAGATTGAAAACAGAGGGGAAGAAATAAAGAGAAGAAACTGAAGAACAACGGAGAAAGAAAACTGAAGACTGAAGACTGAAGCACCGGAAGGCTGCAAGAACTTCTCTAAATAGCGTTCAAATAGCTTTCAAGATGAGAAAGCTTTTGGAATGAGGACCTGGCCAGATTATTGTAGCAAAGAATTTTACTAAATTTAATGAGTATGTTTTTAAATTTTATAGAAAGAAGAATAATATTTTATATTTTGGCAAAATTTAATGGAGGAGTTGCAAAATTTTCGACAAGATTTCTTTTCGTTTATTTTAATAAGAATATAAAAATATAATTAATCTGAAATATAAATGGAGGAGTGACAATATTTCGCAGCAATTTAGTTCTTTTGGATTATTTATTTTAAAGAATTTGAACTTGGATTGTAATATTAATACACAAATTGCACTAAATTATTCTGGTCAGATGAGTTTGGATAAAAGCGACACATTCGTGGATCACAAGAGACAGATCTCTTGGCTATTAAGGGCATGGAACCCTTAACTTCAATTTTAATAATAATATATATAGAGCGACAGGGTTAGCAATCCGGCCTCTTTACTTTTCTGCTTTGTATTACTCTTGACCAGTTGTTAAATCTATGCGCCTAGAAACACGATTTTCTGGTGAGCTCTGGGAGAAAGTTTTTAAGGACTTACATTTAAAACTATGCCAGTCCCACCATTTGCACGCATGATATTTTTGCATGAGTGTATAACCAAACCATTGCGCCGAGAAATAGTTTCTCAGGGTTCTCTAGGATCAAGAGTTTCTGGGGCCAGAAGGAAGAAGATGCTGGTCCAACTGACAAACCCTACCTGGAAGATGGTAAATAATACAGCCAATAGCAGAGCAAGAAGAGCATTATATTATATTATTATATATACATATTATTATATTACATATATATATATATTAAGTATTACATATATATATATAACTAGCATTATTATAACAACGAAGAAAAAAACATATCTATCTAAAGTCATTATTCTTAATATTTAGAAATATACATTTTTTTCTGATTATTATTATTATATATTATTATTATATATATATTATATATATATATATTATTATTATATATAGCATACATATATATTATTATATATTATATATATTATTACATACATATATATATTACATGCTATTACATAGCCACCCAAGCTGATACACGGTAGCATTAGCAACAGACCTGCAGTCTGCAGAGTTTGAGGGCTTTCATGGATTCTTACTAAAGTCTTGACGAAATAGACCTTCTTATGGGTGGACAGGTGGTCAAATATTTCAGAAGCGAGGCAGAATGATTTAGGTGAGACCTAATTAGCAATGAACTGCTGGAAGTGAACTAACACCGCACTCCTCTCAAGGACATTTTTCCCTTTCAGCATAGGCAGAATTTGTTGAACTTGTTCATAAAATATAATACACCTCCCTAGTTCTGCGGCGGTAGAGCGAATATTTAGTATTGAGGGCAAAGAGGTCAGCCTAACTGCTTTTAATTTTGAGCACCTAATCTTTTTGAAAGGTAATATGGATCTCTTTTCCTTTGAAGACGACATTGAGATTGAAAATCTTGAGATTTTTGTAAATATTCATTCAATTTTTCATATAATATTATAAATAAATTTTTGTAATGATTTATTATTATTACTCTATTTATTATTTCTATTTAGTATTTAATATTAAAATCTTTGTGAAGTCGCACATTATTAGAGGGAGACGTAAGGACGTGCGGACTTGCGAAGCAGAGGTTTGAATGGAATGCGGAGGAGCGCTATGGACCACGTTTTTCGAGGTGCAAGTGGAGGTTACGGGATCACCCTAAATGAGCGCCGAGGGTGCCCACCTTGATATATATATAGCAGCAGCGAGAGCAGCAGATATATATATACAGGCAGCAGCAGCAGGCATATATATATATATATATATATATATATATATATATATATAAGATAATATATATTATATATTTTTATTTATTTTTTACATGATACCACCAACTCACGGGCAATGCCCTTTCAAAAGGAGGGCAAAAAATAAAAATAAAAATAAATAAATAAATAAATAAAAATACATAAAGAAAATAAAAATTAAAAATAAATGGAAGTAAACCCACCCCCTGACCCTTGCCTAACGCAATCTCCCTTGCGGCGTAGACGGTGGACTTAAATAGGGAGTAGTGAAGACAGTATTTGATGCAAACACAGAACAAGACATGTGATACACTGTAATGTTGAAATGCATTATCCATCACTATAAGACTTAAGACTCTTCTAATGTACGCAGCTTCCATTAACAACAATAACTTCACCTGGTTCTTAACCACTAGGCCATCCACGTCCCCAATAAGAACGCTTTCAAGCGTAGTTTTTGGCACCCAGTTTTCATCCTTATAAATGTTGAGTACCAAAAGCGCCTGGTCCCCATTATATATATATATATATATATATATATACATATATATATGGTAACTAGCAGCAGCAAAGAAGATAGCTGAAGAGCAGCGTTATATATATATATATATATATATATATATATATATATATAAGTTATATATATATATATATATATATTATATTAATTCAATTAAATAAATAATTTTGAAAAGAGATTTCGGAAAATATTTGATTTTCTTGAAGATATTTTCTTTTAATAAATAAATACATTAATATATTTTTTTAACAATTATTTTATATCTTTTCTCCGTAAATTCGTTTGGATATATCAAATTTTCGTGAATATTTATGTTAAAAAAACTCGGAAAATTATAATTTGGCCTCAATTTTAATTTGAAATCATAGTAAATACCAAAAAAAAAAATGGATTATATTTAGGTATGTTTATATTTTGCATCAATCTATAACAAAGGAGTAATGGAATTAAAATATATTTTTTTATTTTGTTTGATTTAACCCTCTATTATTTAGTGTAAATTTACAGTTAACCCCGGTAGAAAACCCCGGTTTTGCCTGATTTTTGGCCGGGGCCGGGGCCCCGGTCGGTTCCTAATAGGGGCACAAACCTATAAATTACCTAAGATAACGTAATTAATGTCGTAGTCAAAAGCTAAAAGTAACGGAGTAACAGAACTTTCGTTACTTTTGTTTTTCATTTCAAAGAAACGGAATAACGATAACGGAATTACTTTTTCCAAGTAACGGGGTAAAGGTAGCGGAATTACTTTTGAGTAACGATGTCACTGCATATACAGCGTTATTGTTGCTGGTTGGCAGCAGGCAAAGTATATGTTGGTTATACGTTATGCTGGCTACATACATATGTTGAGCATATATAGTGGTTATATATATATATATGGTTGTTAGTGTTATAGCGTTGGGTTATATATTGAAGGGGTTAGGTTCTGATCTTGAATAACCACCTTCAATAGAAGAATATTAGATGTTGAAGAGAGTGAGCGTTGTCACAATAAATTGGCGTTTCTTCCTTGGTGACCCCAGAGTGACCAGTGCCACTGGAGTGGCACAATATATATATATAATATATATATATATATATATATATATATAGATTTTATATATAGAAATATATATATATATAGATATATAAATATAAAGATATATATATTATGTTAAGGACCACAGAAAGAGAGAGCCAATATATATATATATATATATATATATATATATATATAACTTCAATTACGAAACCAAGATTACTTGCCCATTTAAGAATTATACTCCAGATTCAGATTTACAACACTAGGTACGAGCTTAAGGTTCACCATCAAACAGTAAAATAACACGCAAAGTGTAAACTAGGTCATATCCGTATGGATCTCTAGGAGACATCCATGCACAGCCCATTTTGTTAACCACTTTTAAAAGGTTGAATGTACTCAATTCCTACACATTTCCCTTCAAAAATACCCCAACTTTTCTATTTACCATTTCGCCTGTGGACAGTATAAGCATTATTGGGCTCAAAACTTACAAAAAATTTCTTGGAATCCTCATAATCGAATTGGTTGCTCGGATGGCCTCAAAGAAGTTCTTTCCAAGTTACGAAATTTTTTTTCTTTCTTACAATTACCTATCTTTTGGAAAGGGGAGATTTCAAAGCTTCAACATCTGTTCTTTCCTCTCTACTCTCTCTGGATTCTTTACATATGTCATTCCTCTCTACCTTTTTTATATGGGTACTACATCGAAAAGTTTTAGAGTAATTAGTCATTCGCATTTCATCAACTTTGCGAAGCCCTCACAGCATAAATTATTCGCAATCTCTTTTATTTAGTTTTCTCTTTCATTTTTAATTCTATCATTCTAATTACGACTGTTAAATGTTGTAAATAATTATTTCCTTAACCTCGATTCTACGGTATTTCTTATCCAAAGTCTACTTTCCTGTTCTTCCTTTTTCTCAAATCTTTTCTCTTCTTCTCTCTCTATGTGCAACTAATAATTTCCATAACCTCGTTTCTACATGATTTTTTATCCAAAATCTATTTTCCTGTTGCATTTAATCTTTCTATTCTACTTTTATCATTCACTCTATCTTATCTTCTTATATCTATTTTATTCTTATATACTCAATAATAGTCTAATCTCTCATTTCCTGCCTAAAGTTAGCGTCTGCTCCTACTTGAGAGAAATTTACGTTGAGCTCGAGTTGAGACTTCTCTTTATTTTGTTTCGTTCTTTTTCTTTCTTCATTCCTTTCTCTATATTCTTTCATTTATCTTTCTTTTTTTCTTTTCTTTATCTTTTTCTTAACTATAACATACCTGGCTAGAAGGACCATGTCTCGTGTCAATAGTTTCTGCAAACGAGGTCTATTTCTTTCTTCGAAATACAATCAATTCACTCAAAAATGTGTCCGACGCAACCCTATTTTCATCATCTCTCTCATTAGTATCATCCGTTTAATCAACTGAGTCTGATCTTTCAACATTCACAACTTCTCTCCATACTTTTGATACTACCCACTTTTCTATTGCTCAGGTCATACTTTTACATCATCATAACCCATCCCTATCACCTCTCCCACTCGTCTCCTACCTTCTATTTCTTTCTTCTCTCTCCCAAAAGAATATAGTGTCAACTCCGGTTAATCTTTTGTTTCGTTAATCTTGTTCTAATTCTCCTCTCTTCTACCATCGGTATCTGTTTTTTCTCAGCCGGTAATCCATCATCGTGATAACTTTCCTATCTAGATTTTATCTCACTGCTCAATTCTATTCTACATATACCTCTTCTATTTTGCTTTTAGTAATGTCTCCTTATCTCTCGTCAAAATCTTTCTTACATTCTTCCTTCCTGGAGTTTCTTGGTTGTTTCGAAATTCGTGGAGATGTACACTAAGCCCTCTTGTTATCAATCCGTTGCCTTTTCGCTTTGTCGCCGAGTTCCGTCATTCTTCTTGTTGCACCCCCATTAAGTCCCTTCCTTCATCGTATAGCTTTCCTCTATTACCTGTCTGTTTACTCCGCGATTCGATTTTTTAACTTCCGGTGCAGTTAGACTCCTCTAGTTCCACCTTCATCCACGCCACCGTCCCCGTGCGACGTTTCCTGTGCTAATACCTAATATTTCTGTACTTCCTTGCAGCTTTCAGTTCTATGTTTTTTTTCTCATTTGAGTTTACCCGGTCTGCCCCGACTCTTGTATGGTGTTGAGACCTTTCGCGTACCTTCCGTTTTTCCTCCGTTTTTCTCTAATTATTTCGGTCGGCCTGAGTTATGAGCCGGCCATGAGCACGCTCCTTATTTCTTCGGTCCCCTTTCCTCCCCTCTTTTATCTTCTTTTTCCCTGTTCTCCTTATTATCCCTACTTGCTAGGTATTCACTCCCTTGTTGGAGCAGTGGTTCTCCATTCTTTTCTTGGTAGTCCGACCATCCTCCATCCTCTGGACGCGGCTGGACGTGCTTCCTTTTCGTGCCTCTGGTTTCGTAATCTGGACCTCGGGTTGTTGGCGTGAATTGGTTATTTGTGTATTTCCCTCCTACTTTCCGTATCTTTTGGTTTTCCAGGCGCTTTCGTGTGGATCCGCTTTTTTCCGACTTTCGCTACCCCCTTTCGAAAAAGGGGGTTTCGCCTGTTTTGCGAGCCATACTTTTTTGCCTTGCTCTCTATTGTTGCCTATCTTGTTCGACTATCTGAGTGCAATGTCCCGTGGAATTCTGCCATCCTCTAGCTTTTCCCTTAAAGATCTTTCCTTTATCTCATGTCGACCCCTTCTACGCCTCATAACTCGTTAGAATGCTGTGCATTGTGCAAGTTCGTGTACGATCGCCTCGCTGTTTAATTCCGCACAGTTCTTTGCCCTTGCGTCAACATTGCCTGCATCTTCTTAGTACCATAGACCGTATTTTCGGCTTTATCGTTCGTACTGCATCCTACTCTTGCGTTCTTCGCTCTCATCTCTAGGTCTATCTGGCTTCTTCTCTTTCCCCAGAGTGCTTCATTACTTTATCCCGCGCTTCAGTGGGGTCTTCCCGATCGCCTATTACGGCTGGCTCTTCGCACTCACACCGCGGCCCACCCGTTGGTTCGACCGCTTCGCGTATTTTACGTTGGTCTGAGACCGTTCGATAATACCCGGTTCTTCCAAACCGAGTCTTCCTGCATAGAGGCGCGGGCGGCGTTCAAGAGTATCCCAGGCGAGCATCATCGGTCGTGCGTCGCGTCACGAAGACGGCTTTACTCAGTGAGACACACAAAATTCCTCGTCCTTTTAGTCCTGTGTACCGGGAGGGCCGTGCCGTTTTGGGATATCATAGATAGGTGTATCCAGTACTCGTTTCCCTGCCAATTTCTCCTCGCGTTTTGTCCTTTGCTCTGGTGTTAGGACGCATGAGATTGTGGGTTCTCTTAGAAGATAGAGGGGCGCCCTGCGGCATTCGCAAACCCTACGCCTCGGCCCTTTCCCATGCCCACCCACGCCGCGGACATTCTCTTAATCGGAGCTGTTGCTGCGTGCGCGGAAACTGTGATGCGTTCATCACGCGTCGGGCACGCGCGCACTTCTCTCGGCTCTAGCCAGGAGCCACGTATCCAGAGAACCTCCGGTCGGAGCCTCCAGTTCCTGGTCACCTGAGAGTTTTAACAGACTCATGTGATGATGATTGGCATACCACTCCTTTTTCGCCTGGCGTCTAGCGCAGCTTTTTTCGCTCCGGCCCTCCCTCAGGGACCCTCATAGCCAGCACTCTTTAGCAAGACCGTTGCTCAAGGCACCGCATAAGCTTGGATCGTACTCGGCCATTACGACTTTCTAAAGCGGCCTAGAGTTTCGCCCCTATGCCCGAGCATTGAGCGTACGTAGCACTTGCAGGTGCGGCTGACCAACTGGCCACCGATGGTGGAAGTGAGCACCAGCGTCGCCATCAAGGGAATCGTGCATCAGGCGATTATAACAACGCACTGATTAGCCGCGCGAGCCCTACACTAAGCCTACTCTTTGTCCGTCATGCTTACAGTATCGTTTTGTGCCACGCCCTCTTCGTTTGCTCCTGCCCACCGACAACTGTGGTCTCCTACACTGCCTCAACCATCATCTGAGGCACCGCGGAGGTAGTATTTACGAGCTTTAGTCATGCCTTTACACTACTTGAGCCGCCCCTTCTCCCCTCTTGAGAGTACGACTTTTATATAGTCCTGTCCGCGCACCCCATCCTGCTCACTAGCTGCTATGGCATTCATGTAGCAGCTATCGAGTCCATTCTCTGCTGGGCCGCTCTAACTATTTTCCAGCCTGCACTCTTGCACTTATATACGCGCCTTGGGGTTATTGCATTTACTTCTATTAATATTTGGATGCCCTCTGGCGTGTACAATGTACGTCTACCTCCTTCATATTCACCCCATTTCGTGCCTCATTTGCTTACGGTTGGAATCTCTAGGAGGTGCTCGCCCGTCGCTGCACTATTTCATAAGCTCAGTGCTACTTCGGCCGCATGATCATAGAAATTCTCCTGATGACAACTAAGGTATCACTCGGTTTACGACTTGGACTGCAGTGCAACTATCATTGTAAACTATCTAAGCAGAACTCCCCCTCAGCCCTTGTATCTCACTCCTCACTGACTTTCCTTCAGCCAGCGGTCCTGCTCTCACTACATACTTCATCATCGCGTCTCTAACCTTATGCAAACTCTATTCCAGGACATTAAGATTTAAACCGCTCCAAATCTTTCGCGCCCACATGTGCACTGTCCCTTTTGAGCGTCTCCCGCCAGTCTCCCCTACGTCTTTTCTTTCTCAAACCACTGAATCTCGCTTAATGCATGTTTGTCTGTCGTTCCGCCCCCCCCCTGTATAAATTTTTTTCAAGCTCATCTCTTATTCTTACTACATGCCTCCGCTTCTATATCGTACCCTTTTATGAGTCCTTTTGGTAACTACACTGCTCTCTACTTCTTCAAGAAAACGCTGGTCTCTTTAAGCCGGTTCAGTCCGACTACTGTCCACAGTACTTGTGGATTTTGTTTCATGTTTATAGAGGTTCAATCGCATGCCTCTTATAATCTTCCCACCGATGTTCTGCGCCTGGACTCCCCACTATTTCGATTCTCTTCCAGAGACAGCCTCCGCCTAAATCTCTGAATTTCCACATCAATGCGTTTGTTCTTCTGGCTCATATTGTTTCCGACTCCGTATTCGCCCTATGTATGTTGTTCAGACAGTCTATCTAGCCACGGTATTACGTCGACTGGTCACATCATCACAGTGTGTTACACTCCCTCTTCTTAGATCGGGACTCGTCGCTTAAGCTATTCCTCTGCTCTTTGCTCTTATAGTACTGGTCTACTTCACCACAATTTATATCCTGGTTCAGTCTAGCTTTGCTTTTGACAATTCCCTTAGCTGACACACCAGCTACTGCCACATACTTGCTCCCTTGCTCCACGCCCGTGCGCTTTATGTCGCGCTAGTATGCTATATTTCCTGGTTCCGCCATGGCACACCTTTGCGCGCCGCTTCCCCGTGTTCTTTCCACCGGTTCTTCCTCTACTCAAAATTGCTTGCAGTTTCCTTCTGCCCGTATCGAGAGTCAGCTCTGCTCTTCTTCCGTGTTCTTCTTCTACGAACTGTCTATGCTCTCTTTCCTTTGCATCAGACTCCTCCCTTGTTCCTCTTTGTTTGTTGGGGTCGGAGTGCGATCCTGCCAGTGCCAGACTAGCGATCTATGCCGCGCCACTGCCTCAGTCAGAATTGCAGGCCACGAGCTCACAGCCTTACAATCTCCTCATTCCTAGATTATCTAAGTGGCGCTCCTCTGCACATCTATCACTCGGCCTCCAGGCTCCCGGTCCCTTGACATCATAGCGTCACCCGGTTCACCTGAGAGCGTCACAAAGCAATCCACTGTCGCGGGTCCTACTCGACTCCTAGGGTTCTATCCTTTCACCATACTGTAAGCCTCTCCATTCCTCCCCCCCCCATCCCTTGCCTACTCTCTAATTTTTCGCGATCTTAACAATAGCTAATATGTTCGCTGCACTGGCTTCCTTACTCCAGTCATTACGCTTTCTCTCGTTCCAGCCCCTCTTATCTCGGCTACACATCTGTGTTACATCTTTGGTGTTCAGGCGGTCGGCTGGTGATGAAATTCACCCCTTCCAAGCCCATATATCGACATCTCCACCCTTCAAGCGTGCTTGGTCTACATACTCCCCCACCTGGCTCCTCTCCTAGCCGAGTAATTCTCTACACTCAATACAACATCACCTTCTACCTCACCTCCCGCCCGCATGTCACTTACATCGTCCGATCGTGTTATTCTCGAACCTTGTAAATCCTGGGCCCACCTCTCTTTGTGAATCCCCAACATTCCAAGCCATTCTCTTAAGATCACTTTTCCTTTCTTCTTTCCTTTTTATCTTTCTTATCTCATTCACATCCGACTCACACCCCCTCCGCTACTTCTTTGCACTCCCGGGCCTTCGCCTCTTCGCCATTCGTCTTTTTGTCCACCTAATTCACTCTGTTTCCTCTACCCTGCCTCTCACTGCAACCAAACAGGGTGTTTGCGTTACCTGCGTTTTTGTTATCTGGTTGTGCTTTTATGAGTTTCGCGCGTTGCGTTCGTGTGGTTTGTTGGGGGAGAGGGCCCCCTGCGCCTCAGCTTCCTCATCTGATTTTCACCGCAAACCGGTGGTGTTTAGCTGAGAAGCACGACGAGCAGAAGCCTTCCACTTGTCCCTACTTCCCAATATAAACAAAGCGAAAGAACTAAAAATACCGTGATCATTTTAAATAAGTTTCAAACAGATAAGATAACTCTAAGATACCAAAACAGGGGGACGACCAAATGGCACCATAACAACGTCCCATTACACCTCATTCCCCCTGCTTCTCCGACGTTGGCTTTTTTCTACACTTCCCCCCTCTTCCCCCACTGCTTATTCTTCCGATCGCGCAATTAATGCATAGAATTAGTCTTATTAATGAGCTTTAAGTTTTTTTCAATAAGGAAAAACTACTTTATCTCTCACAGTCATGTTCTTAAAAGCTTAGTCGACCAAATACTTAGCTTACCACTCCCCATACCCCTTGAATCGGAGCGAGCGGGTTTCGAACCTCCCCATAATATTTTCCCACATCACGTCCATCTCCTTACTCTTCTTAATGCTTTCCTTTTTTGGCCCTCTGCTCACTATTTTTCCCCCACTACTTACCTGCCACTTCTACGCCTCCCTTTCCCTCTCCGCTTTCATTCCACCGTCTAACTGACCTTACTCCCCCCCTCCATCTAACACTCATGTTACACGTAAGGTCCGCTGAACCAAGTCTTCATACGCAGCGTTAATGTTTATTGTAGATGGCTTCAGCAAATCCCTTTCTTTCTTCTACCAGTCCCATACTTTCTTTCTGTCATGCTTCCACGTCTCGAGTCTGCTGGTTCAACATGCCCTTCACCGGAGCCATCCCGTCATATCCCTTTTGTTTTCTCCCTTGGCCCAACTCTCATCGCTGTGGCTGCCCCACATAATCACGCGATACTTCACACTAGCCGATGCTAAAAGTTCGTTAAAGCGAGGCTTTCGGGTGAAGAGATGTGTGGCTGGCTGAGGCCGCCCCGCCTCTATTAGTGCGTGTGGTATCCCTTCCACCATTTATTTGCATTGCCCACCACGGTGCACGTATCGCCCTTTCACAAGTACCCGCTCAGAGTCAGTGAAACAACGTGTTTCCGTAACTGTTCACATCATTCTACCTCCGCGTGTCACTCCCATTAACATATAATTAACTAGCGCAGTCGTCCGCTTTGAACAATTTTCAGTGCATAGCCGCTTCTTCTCACATCATCCGTATACGTCCTTTCTTACTATGGCCTGGCATAACTTATCTAGTCGACTACTCACATTTGATTTCCTGATGCTCTTTGCTTTCACGGTGATTACCCCAGCAGTCTTGCTTGGCTTTCTGTAGGTTCTCCTTGATTATATTCTCATATTATCAAGGCATTCAAAATATTTTTTCAAAACGTAGATATCTCCTTCTTTTATTCCCCCTCTCCCAAATAATTAGCCTACTCTTATTATCATACTTATTATATTCTCATATACTATGTCACAATTATACCCAGTCCTATCCATCCTATTTCAACTTGCCTGTTCACTCTATCACCCCGTTCTCAGCTTAACCTATAGTCATTCATATATCGATCGTGCTTATAATTAAATTAAGGGTGTCTTATTATCTCTACTCAGTACATTTTTTCCACCTTCTCTGTGTTTGTTATGAGTCTTACTTAGGTTTGACTTGATGCTCTATGTACTACTTTAGTCATGGGTTGGGTCTGGCACCTCGTCATTCCAAAATGACGCCGCTTTCCCATTCGAGCACATCCGCTCTTTAGTTCTCACCCTTTTAAAGCTTCATTATTCTACCACTCGCTGATGTTTTACTTTTATTAGCAGTCAGCTCTACCATCCAACTCATACTACCACAGACACAAAGCCACTAGATCGTAGATGATAATAGGCCCTCTACCTAATTTCCATATTCCGAACGTCTTTAATCTTCACATACATTCATTAGTCCCTGACTTTTTCATCCATGCTTCAATTATTCAGCCTCATCAATAATATAATCACTGTTCCGTCATCCTACCAATCTAACCCATGTGTGACTTTTTCTATTGAGTATGTGCTTTGGTCCTACTACTTACTAACATTAATAATTTTATCATATCTTACCCTGCAAGTCATTTGATATTTGTATTCTTCTTCTATTTACTAGCGATTTCATATTATCTTTATTTACACTCTTAACAACGTGATTAACTATTATTTGTTTACCTGTTTATTCGCTTTTTTCAAGCAGAAAATATCCACCAAAAGGTTGCAACTCATTAATATACATGTAAATAATGAATATCTTATAATATATTTATTGATTACAACAGAACCTCATACCTTATCATAAACAATATATATATTTATATTATATTCCACAAAAAAGATATATATCTAATAATTAATTATCACATTAATTATTATTTGACATATAAACCCAAACTGTTAGATAAACAAAGTGCTAATGCCGTGTTCCTTCTTGCATTCTTACTGGAGCTGTTGATTTGGTCATCCTTTCATTTCTTTGTCTCCTGTTCCTTGTCATTCTTGCTTTTTTTCTCCTATCTTTTTTCTCTTTCCTTGTATTAGAATGGGCGCAAATTGCCTTACCGGTCGAGTGCCGGATGGCCCAATACCATATCATTCCTAACATTACCGCAATGTAGAGTCTCTTCAGGTGAATATTGCTACCCTTATATGATTACCGTTTATCCCCCCTCCCATATTATTAACTTCATAACTGTCGCATTGCCCTTTCTTCCGGAAGGCCCTTGCTATCGCCGAGTATTTCTATTTCCGCTCCATGTTGATTAGTCCGCACCTCTTCGATTGATGTTCATCGTTCTTTTAGCTCCCTAGCTCGCTCTATCCCTGACTGATATTATAAATCTTAAATTATTAAAATTGAGCATTCTCACATATACGAGTCTCTAAGACACTTTTTTGTCGCTCAGTATTTATGCACCTGAGTGCCACCTTTTTCGTGGCACTTCCATCCCTTGCCGGGTTCTTGTCTATGATTCACCCGCTATTTTACCCGACTTCATCTCTATATTCTTGACATTGCCCCTTTTATTGCTCTCGGCATCCACTTTTTTTTTTATTTTATTTTATTTTTTTATTTATTTTTTCCGTTGTACCCATTAATCAATTCATCCATCCCTGCGAAGTCATGCGCCTCTTACTGCGGGGATGTGTTGGTCATCCCTCGAACCAGTTCTCTTCAGCGCTCCATCCGCCGACTGCATGCGACCGACGCAGAGGCATTAATCGTGAAAGCATGGTTCATTCCAACCCGGCCCGCACGCGGTTCGCGCAATAACTCCCCAACGACTCTGACACGGTGGCCGGCATATGCGGTCACGATTCCGAGGAGAACGATGGGGGCCATCGCAGCCTGGGTTCCTCTCCCATTGTGGAGGACCCCTCCTGCGCGCCCCCGCCCACTTGAACTCAGTCTCCGAGGGCGTCGTCCGGTCAGGTGGCCGAGCAGCACGCTAGCTTCACGCCCTCACACCTGAGAAGACACCTCAGATGCTGTGGTCCTCTGCACGCTGCTACAGGTGCCATTCCGCCGCGGCCGCACCACGATTGCGGGTTCCGTTGACCCTGGAGTAGTCGGCAGGTTTTCTCGTACCGGCTTTTGGCCATAATTGCCTCGCCACTCTCACTCCGCACGTCATTGCAAACCCGCGCCCTCGCTCCTTTGTCGGCCGTACCTCCTACCGAGGGTGGCTGCTACCACTTTGTCTCGGTCTTGCGGCGCCCAGTCCGGCGGTCCCCGTCTCTCGTCTCACGTCCTCCGTTTTTTGCGGCCGTGTCTTCCTTCTTTTAGCAACACACAAAAGTTTTTGTTAGACTAGTGAGTTTCCACGACGCCATTTGTTTGTACATCTAAGATTTCTACGAAAGGGTGGGTCCCGGCTGTTATCCCTAGTTTGTCTACCGGTGATGCTGACGAGATCGGCCCGTCGGTTCTCTGTAGACTCACTCGGAAAAAGTGATAATGCACGGTGCGTATTATTTTGGCGCGGAGAACGCTTAGTGTCCCCGTTGGGTATATATTTTACAAGCTTATGAACCATATTCTTCGCAAACGGTTGCGAACGACCATCCTACGCCCTTATATCGACTCCTTCCGCATCCTCTTCCGAGAGATGCTCCTCGGCCCAACACTTGTTGAACGACTCGATCGTCTCGCCGTCCCGCAGGGGACTGCCGATATCTGCACACTGTCATACACTTTTCTTTTTACTCTTTTACTTTTTAATCTGTTATTTTTCCCTCTTCTTGTTTTAGCTGTATTTCTGACTCTTTAATCCTGTTTACTTTTGATTTCGAACATGTATACTTTTTTATGCTTTCTTATCGTTTCCATATATGCTCCTGTTGTTGAATATTTCGCATTCAGGGTTCACTGAGGTGATACACCGTCCCGCTGTTGCCTGATTAAGCTATATACTCTGAGGTTATGGTTGTGACGATTCACATAATTCTCACGTATGACCTGTACGTTGGACTTTGTCTCGACCACTATAACTTTATACTCTAACTTACCAATTTTCCAGCATTTTTCACCTTTTAAATACCATTACTTGTGTTCACCACTTATTACGTTCTACTTCTTGGTTATTATAGGTGCTATTTCAACATCATTCGCGATAAAGTCCTCCTTCTTAATTTCTTTCTCAGAAGAAGAACCTAGTTTACTTTCCATCAGCATACTTTGCTTTATTTTACCATATGATATTAATATTATTATATTTTAATATCCCGGATCGACTTTAATATTTGCACATTTATTTTGATCGTATACATGGGTATCGACGACTGACCACATCAACTATTTTGTCGTCTACATCATATATGAGACTCAACATGCCTCTTACTACTGCTCATTCTTTCCACATCTGATCAGCTCGGTTCTTCAGGGGCCTATATGCCCGGTCCAGTAGGTCGCTATCACCTGCATTGGGCACGTCGAAAGTTCATCTTTGACGCGTCATATAACTCGAGCCTCGTATAACGAGAACTCCCTGTATCTCACCGGCACCCCACTGGGACCCGTCCTGTGCGTGGAGCTTTGTGTGGGTTCGCCTGTCGCCCTATCCCCTCGGCAAATAAGTGTCTCTTTTGACTTTATTGCGTGTACAGCCTTGTGCTTACGTATTCTCATTGGTTTTAGTCACGCAGCTTGAGCGTTTGGGAACATTCTTTTAACATAGGGTAAAGTGGCGTGTTCTAAAGAGGATTTGTGCCCTGTTGGACTGAGGCACTAGTGGTTGTTTTGCTCGTATTTCTTCTATTTACGTTTTGTTTTCGAGAGCTGACCTTACCAAGGAATCTCCTGTCTCTTTGTTTCCTGTTTTCTGCCATTGTTTCTTTTTCCTTTTTTTCTTTCCCCCTGGCGTGCTCTTGCCTTGGGCTCTCTCCCACTCTTCTCTCTCTCTCTCTTCTTCCGTTTTTTTATTTCTTTCAATATGTAAGTCGTTTCTCTATCATTAAATTTTTTTCATCAAGGGTGGGTATCCACAGTTTTCTTGCTTTTAATCTCCTTTTTCAACATCTAAATAATCATTGTCATAAATAAATATATTTAAACGTTCTGAAGATTCAATCATTCTATTATGTATGCACACCATCGCGCTGTAAAATTCAATATCTCGTTCTCTTTCTCTCACAACCACGAGTGTGGAGATATCGAATCAGCCGGCTCCTAACTCAACTCCTCATACTAGCCAATCTCGATTCCTACACTCATACGCTTCTCAGCTGTCCCCAATTCTTTTTTCTCCTTTTCTTCTTCTCCTTCCTCTTTTTTTTTCGTTCTTCTTTTTTTCATAAAAACAATCTTTTTCTCACATCTTATTCTAAGAATAGAGTGATTACTATTGACCTTTCCCTTATTAACTGACACTCTGGTATTTATTAATCTATATTAATTTTTCTCATAATATATTTATATATATCTAAAGTGATTATAATTAAATCCTAAAGTAGTTCCTATACCTAAATAAGACCTATGACCGTTAATAATTCTTAAATTATATTATTCACAACTCATTTCTCTCAATTCTTCTGCAGTACTATTTCATTTCTATTATTTTTCTTTTTCATATCATTTAATTGATTTTCTCTATGCCTCTCTCATTGTCATTTCATTTTTCTTCCCTTTGTTTTCTTTGTTTTCTAATAATTCTTTTGTTGATTCTTTGTTACACTTTGTTACTCTTTGTTACTCTTTGTTACTCTTTGTTACACTTTGTAACACTTTGTTTTATCTTATCTTATTCACTTTTTTCTCTTATTAATTTTTATTCTATTTTTCTTATTTCTCAGTATTTAAATCTCATTCATTCCCTTATTTATCTTTATTTATCTCTTTATTTTTTACAACTTTGTATTCATTCTCAATTTTCTGCCCTATCTATTATGTTTTCCGATTCGCACTGCTACCTATCTCCTTCCAAGCTATCTTACTTCACTCTTCATAACAATATGAGTTGATATGTATTTCTTATAGCTCTATGACGTTTTGCTAGTTCCGTTCTTATTGAGCTTATGATAGCCTTATCTCTTCACTTTCTAATTCGGATTGTTTATTTTTCACTCATTTCTTGCCGAGTTCTCTCTTCAAACCTCAATTCGTATTCTCATCAATTACAAGAAGTCTCTCCTATACTCTCCTTCTCGCATAATTCTTCCATCAATGGATAACCTCTAATCCTTTGGCCCAAATCACTATAAACAGTTTCAATCATTCACTCTCTATATCTAGAGTCCGTCTTAAGCTATGATCTAACATCATCATGCTTATAGCAGTAAGTTCTTATATTTCCAACTCTGTGGCGTATCGTATCGGTAGGAATGTTATTCCTGGCTTTTCATACCGCTCTCAACCATATAAACCTACTCCAATCGGTGTAACTCCAGAATTACTACTTAATCATTTGGTATTATCGATCTAAACTAGTCGCGTCAGCGAAGTTTGTTTCTCGTCTTCCTGAAATCGCATCTAACCATTTTTCTATTTTCCAATAAGCTCGGTGATAACGTTCGGCAGTATACTTACTCGATATCACGGTGCCGAGCTTAGGCACGCGGGCTCTCTGACCGCGGGGACGGTTCAACCCGTTTGGAGCCAACGGGCGGCGGCCCCCCCAAGGCGGAACCGGGAAGGCGGGAGCCCCAGAACTAGTTCGGTATTAATGCACTTCCAAGGCCTTACATGCACTCCAGTGTGATAATACTGTACTTCGTCATGGTGTGTGTGGTGTGCTGTTGTGCTGTCATATTCCCAGTGTTAGTCGTTGGTGGTGTCGTAGTCGGTCAGGTGTGGTTGGTGGCTTAATCATTTGCGATGAACGGTCCCAGCCGTTCAATTCCTTCTCAGCCAATTAGGAAGTTACAATCTTTTATCTCTTCATATGCTCATATCTTTTCATCTCCTATACTTCTCGTGTTTCAAGTAAAATAGTTTCTTAGCTATCAATCATATATAATTAAGTACTAAATCTATCCATCTGTTATAGAATCGTAATACTTGCCTAATCTCGTCGTTGATCCATACATATTCACGGTTATAAGGGTAGTTGCTCTCTTTCTTAATCCCCTTCTGTGTCCGCTCGCCGCGACTGGGCGGACAAGTGGTTTCGCCCTGTGTCTTCGTCGCCCCCCATGCACTGGGCTTAAGCTTCTCAGCCTTCCATCCGTTCCCTTACATACGGTACTTTCTCGTCCTGCTCAACTAACGTGCATATGAATCCAAATAGCTGTACCCCGCTGGATCGGTGTTCCCCTAATTCGCGCCCTGACGCAACTCTTGTTCTCCTCAGAATCGACGGGTCTTTTTCTCCCAACACACGCCTGCTATCGTGGACGCGGGCTCGTCTACTGAACGTTACTGCATCTCCAGTCTTATTACGGGTTGTGACGTGCCACTGTGAACTGTTCAGCCCGCTTGGTTTTCTTCTCCCACAGCACACTCTCTCACACACTCACAACATGAGATGGAACAGTTTCGAACTTAATTGTTGGCGGTGCTGGCATTGCTGCTCGACTAGGTGAGATCCTGTGTTGCTTCCACCGTCGCTCGCGCGAAGGGCGTGCCTTTCTATTACCTCGGCATATGACTTACGTGAGATCATTCAGCTAACGGTCGGATACGCCTTCGCGCGGCCTCGGTCTGGCTCGAGAGTTACGCCAGGCACCCACTCGGTCTATTACATCCATTTATTCTTCCCTTCTCTTCTCTTTCTTCTCTATCTACTAGCACGTACTCCATGCCCGCATACTCTATATTTTATTGTGATTGTTAAAATAACACCCAGTCGATGTCACGTTACTCTCTTTCTATCTCCTATCTCTACTATCTCTCTATCTCTTTTGTCTCTATCTCTCTCTCTCTCTATCTCTTCTATCTCTCCTATCTCTTTCGAATATCAAAGTTTTTTTTTGCTATCGTTTGTGCCGCAGCCTAGCCGCTCATGTATCGTTTCGCGAGAGGATAGAACTGCTGGTGTTGAACGGTGTTTACAGCATGGTGCCGGGTGGACCTCGCCCGATCCTTCGCTCATTCGCCCGATTTATTCTCTGGAACAATGACCGCACGCACTTCCTCGTGCCTCACGGTACCACCGACTAGTTTCCAGCCCTAGGATGCCATGGTGTGATGCATCGCAAGGCCCCTTTCTCCCAAGCGCGATCGAAGAGAGCTCGACCTTGAAACAACGCTAACCCCTTATGGTAGGGAGAGCTTGCGGTTTGGTAGGTGGTGCTTGCTGCCTTGCTGTCCTATCCTGCTCGGGCTATGCTCTTGCTATAGAAGCGAGTCTGCATAAGTAGCCGACGAGCTCGTTAGCTCCCGGGCATGGCACGCTCTCAGTGAATGTACTCAGCTGGGGAGCTTGGCTCTCCCGAAATGTGTCGTCACTCCGAGGGGACGGCAACAGTATCTCGTGATAAGGTACACTCTCGCACGTGTGGCCGTTTTCTGCGGTACACAATATCCCATAAGAAAAGTCCCATAAGAAAACATCCCATAAGAAAACATCCTATAAGAAAAACATCCCATAAGAAAAGCATCCCATAAGAAAAACATCTAATAAGAAAAACATCCTATAAGAAAACATCCCATAAGAAAAGTCTTTAAGTTGGTGTGATGGTCTTTCAGTTCTTTCTCTCAAAACTATTGGAATTGCGGAGGGTACTTTACTTTTTTCTCCTTTCAATAAGCCCATTGTAGGGTTGGCTTACGCACCAGGTGCGGTGCGGTGTGGTGCGGTGCGGTGCGGTGCGGTGCGGTGCGGTGCGGTGCAGTGCGGTGTGGTGCAGTGCGGTGCTTGGTGCGTACATTTTGGTGCGGTGCGGTAAGGTGCCCCACACAAATCCAATTTGCAATTTTTAATATAAAGAGGTGCTGTGTGGTGCGGTGCGACAAAAATGACTTTTGGTGCGGGGGTTGTACGCTTACCCTGGTACGGTGCGGTGTGCAAAATTGCGGTACTCTGCCAACCCTAATCCATTGGTTCTTAATCTTTATTTGTGTAGCGCCCACTTTCAACCAGTTGTATTACCCATTGCCCCCTTCATTTTTGAGTTGCAGGAAATGTGACTAAATTTTATTAAGCATGGATGATAAAACATATTTACTAAAAATGACGTAGATAAAAACTTAAAAATGACGTAGATAAAATTTACAAAATGACGTAAGATAAAATTTTAAAAAATACCTAGATAAAAATATAAAATGACTAGCTGTTATATTACTATAATTGTAACTTAATGACTTCCTCATGCTTGATTAGTTTTGAGAGTTATAAAACTGCTTTTGATTAGATAATCATTCATTTTATTATGTTGGCTCACCTACCACCCTTACCACCCATAGAGCCTTAATGAACCTTAATCAAGCCCAGCGCCCGCCAGGGGAGCCCTTCGCCCATGTTATAAACCTCTATGGATCTAGCTGCCAATTTATTATGTTCAGAGTTCTCCAACTTTTTAGAACTAAGAGCCAAAGATACTCCCACAACTAACTCTCAGGTCCAAGACTAGCCAGCTGCATCATCCAAAATTTGATTCGGTAGCGACAAGTGCATATTGAAATATGCGAAATAAT
>JABUQX010037842.1:27500-32500 GCA_015478945.1 Trachelipus rathkii
CATAGTCCCGACAACTATAAACATTAACACGGGTAAAAAACATACCTCATGTAAGTACCTAGCTCCCACATCAAGCTTTGTCCCTTTACATCCACCAACGATTTAATTGCATCAGCCACCTTAGTGCCATTCACAACTTTCTTACTACACTCTGCATCATCCGCTCCCTTTTCATTCAACATATATCCTAAATATTTAAATTCAGACACTTTTTCCAGCTGCTCACCATCTAACATAATTCCAACCGAGTACTGTCCTCACTCACAACCATAACCTTACTCTTATCTACGTTTACTTTCAAACCCCTCCTTTTACACACCCTACCAAATCTCTCTACCAGTCCTCTCAAACTCTCTTCAGATTCGCCACACAAAACCAAATCATCCTCATATAATAGGTAGGAAACCTTCCACTCTCTTCCATTCTCCATCATTCTAACACTATCCATTGTGACCCCTACCTCTAATTCTTTCATAACCTCATCCGTATACAGATTGGATCGCCAAAGAGACATAGCACATCCCTGTCTCACTCCACAATTAATATTAAACCAATCACTTTCGACTATTTATTCTTACACACGCTTCACTATCGTCATACATACTTTTGTTTTACCATTTATGATAGCTTTAGCACCAATCACGCATATATATACGTACACCTGTCCAAAGATGCTTCCTATTATTTCCTATCATACGCCTGTTGTCAAATCCATATAATCCTAAATACATTTATTCTCTCCTCCCTCATTATTCCTTCAATCATTGTGTTTCAATGTTACTAGATTGATTCCACTTGTATACCTCAACTCTCACTTCGAACGATACCTTGTTTCTTTCCAATTACAGATCTTTCAGTCTTATTTGACTGCAATATTTTCTCTTTTGTACCTAAAATATTTTACCCTAGCATATATCTTTCCCAATACAACATTACTCATATAAACTAATTATACCTTATACTTATCATATATATACTTACAGTTTCTTATCCCTTTTTATCTTACCCTTTATATAAGTTTTAGGTACTAAAATAATTAACCTCTCTCACCTAATCCTTGGATCCTATTCGCCTCTACATAAACGCTTTGTTATGACAAAACTTATCCTATCCAATTAATTCACCATCTCTGCCTCACTATATATATTTATATATGGGTTATTATTGAGTAGTATAGTTGATTGAGATAAGTATTAGTATATAATATAAGGTATGAGTGTATAGAGTTATTTATGGCGGGTATGTAGGTAGTTATTGGAGTTAAGGTGATTAGTGGGGATTTTATATATGGGATTGTGGTAGATGAGTTCTAGGTGATGTGGATTTTGTCATGGGTGTATTGAGTCAGTTAGCAGTGATTTATATAATTATATTGGAGTATTAATATATTATATATTATGTATGTGTATAATATAATATAGGGAGCTAGATAGGTTTGTGTTGCGTGGTGTATCTGTTAAGAGAGTTTTGTAGGATAATGTTTAGAGTGAGAATTTGGCAGGTAATGTAAAAGGAGTGTAGTGTGGTAAATGTAAACCGTGAGGAGTAAGAGTAAGGTTATGGTTTGTGAGTGAGGGAGCGGAGTCTCGGTGTGAAGTTAATAGCTTAGAGGTGAGTCAGCTATAGGAACAAGTGACAGTGTTTAAATATTTAGGATATATTATGTTCAGCAACAAAATTAGGGAACGGGAGGAGTGCGGAAGAGTTGTAGTAGGAAGTTGAGTAGAATATCAGGAAAGTGGCATGGGTTACTAGGCAATTGATAAATCCTCATGGCTTGGATTGGTAAAAGAGAAAAATCGTTGAGTCTTAATGTGGCAGGTCTTACGTGAGGGTATGTTGTTAACTGTGTTAATGTATAGTAAGTGAGAACTATGGTCTGGAATAGGAGGTATAGATCTAAGTTACAAAGTTTGGTTCAGATGGACAATCTTAGGGCGTGTTAAGTGTGAGAAGAATTGATAAAATGAGGAATGAACGTATTACAGAGTTTTATGGTGTGAAAAAAGGGATAAATGAGAGAATAAATGAAAGTACGTTGAGATGGTTTGGTCATGTGGAATTTATTTAGGATACATGGTTGGTTAAGCGGATGTATAGTGGTGAGTATGTTGGGAATCAACTGACTGAGAGACCGAAGAAAAAGTGGATTTGAGTCAGCAAAAGAATGTCTTGAGGAGTGAAATGTGAGTTTTGCAGGCGCGAGAAAGAAGGTGCATTAATAGGAGTGAATGGAAGGGTTACAAGGGATGAACCCCATATTGGCGAGATGCCATAAGTGAGGATCCGCCGCGGTCCTGTGAAGCTCTAGTTTGGATTTTTTTGATGCGGCGAGTTCTCTCCTAGATAGGTATAAAAGGCCTAGGTAAGGCTGGGCTTTCTTTTCGACTTGTGTCATATTTTTCCTAATGACAACTTTTCTGTTTTCCGGTGCATGTTACGACTTACCCCAGTCTTGGGGAAAAAAGGTGGTTGATGATGATGATGATATTATATAATATAATATATTATATATTTATATATATATATATATATATATATATATTATATATATATATATATTATATATAAAAATATATATATAAATATATATGTATATAATACAAAATATATATATATATATATATATATATATATATATATATATATATATATATATATATAATATATAAATATCTAAAATATATATATATAATTATATGATATATATATATATGATACTTATATATTCATAAATGGAAATTTATTTAGAATACATATACAAGAATAATAAATATTCAATACGTAAGGAAATGATAAAAAGAGAATAAAAATATCGAGAAGATCAAATAAATGCAAAAAGTACTTGCAAGTTCCAAGCACAAGTACCAAGTACAAAAGGCTCAAGTACAAGTACAAGTACAAGTATACTTGTACTTGTACTGCAAGTACAAGTACAAGTACAAGTACTCCAAAAAATGTACTTAAGTACAAGTACAAGTACAAGTACTTGTACTTGAACCCAACCCTGATATATATATATATATACTTAACATTATATATATTGTCTATATATAACACAATACATATATATATATATATATATATATATATATATATATATATATATATATATATATTATATATATATATATTCAAACTCCTGCCAACAAAATTAATGAAATGATCAAAGAAACATGCAATTATGAAAATGATTATTGGCAAAGCACAATTGTTGGTGCTTTCATAAAAACTATGTGATAGACCAAATTTATGTTTTCAAAATTAGTTTTTCAGTGTACTGAAAATTCATACAATTTCTGTTTTAAAAAATTAGTTTTTTCCCAATTGTATTTGAATGTAAATTCATAAATATGCAACTGCAAAATGCAGTCACAAAATAACAGTGTGTTACGATGCACACTATTTGGGTAAACGTTTGTTTAGTTGACAATTCCAACCCAACAAATGGGTTTGTAGTTCATAAGAAGTAGGTGTTGTGGTATCTCGTAAGCCCCTAATAGCATAGAAAATGAGAAGATTAAATTTAATCAGAATGAATTTGGATTATATTTTTATATATTTTATTAAATTAATTACTAGGACCTCTTCCAAAACATTTAAGTGGGTCAATTTAAGTAAGTCTTTTACAATGAAAATTGGTTATAGTTGTTTTAATAACAAGTAATCTTAACTTTGTGGCCTAATAATACGACGAAACAAATGAAAAAGTTGAATTTGGCAAAAGTCAATCAAAGTTTTGAAGCATAGAAGACTGTAAAGACACATAGGGATGATATATCCAAATTGATGCTATCAACAAACCTAAATAAAAAGGTGTATTTATATCGGAGAATGAAGTAGTGGTAAAGTGGAGTCAAAGCGTGTTCAAGAATCAGTAATGTTCGATCTGGGATGTGTATAGGTTCCTTAGGGGTAGCTGTTTTCAGATCGTTGAAAAAATACTGTATATTTTGGCCTTCCACACAGTCCTTCCCGCCTAACATCATTTTGAAGTAGTCCAACCAACTCAGTGAGGTGTAACAAATTTGAAATCCCTAATAGTGACCTCAGGAAAATTTGGAATGGAGGGAAGAAGTAACACTCTCCACTAAGAGAGTAGTTGGATGTAGTCAAAAAAGGCGTGCAATCTATCCATTAGGGGAGCAGTAGCAGAAAACACAAGATATGGGGTAAGTAGTTAGGGAGAAAGATTTTAAGTTATAAAAACATTGGAATTTAGAGTGCAAGTTCTCGGAGACCCGTGTTACAAAGGGTATTAACGTTTTATACACGCCATACTTAAATTAATTTTATTATTTAGACCGAGATAAAAACTCGAACCCTAAACTCCTGTGACTCAATATCAAATATATATATATATATATATTATATATATTATATATATATATATATATATATATATATATATAATATTTTATAATATATATATATATATATATATATATATATATATATATAATATTTTGTAAACTTTTAATAATCAGATTGAAAATTTCAATTTCCCCCGCGAAAATTCAAATTGTTTTCCCGCGCATAAACTTCACCAAGGGGGCTGAATCCCCCTAACGGGAGATTGCAGGGATTAACGTAAACCTCGTCCTGCGACGAGGTGACACCACCAAACTAATAGGGGTACATTTTAAAAAGTTAGAGTTGGAGACATTAAGTTTATTTCAGGAAGAATTCATAGCTAGCTGGGTCTCGGAACAATAATAAAATGTTTGGTGCAGAGAGGTTTGGTACTTTTAACTCATCTCTGCTACAGATCATGATACAAAAAAGCATACTAGGGCACAGATGTTGGCAAAGCAATAGAGAATCCCCCACCCGCCCCCACCTATAAGCTTTTCTCCGTTCGTTCATTCAAATTGCAGCAACATACCTTAAACCAAAACAAATCGGATATAAATAAGCGAATAAATAAACACAGCCACAAAAATAATTGTTGATAAATTCACGATACTAAAAAAATAATTAATTTACACAAAACAGTAAAA
>JABUQX010037842.1:47500-51632 GCA_015478945.1 Trachelipus rathkii
GGGGAAATTGAATTTTCAATCTGATTTATTAAAAGTTTACAAATATTATATATATATATATATATATATATATATATATATATATATATATATATATATATATATATAATATATATAGTTATAATATATTATATATAATATATATAAATATGTATATATTATATATGATATTGAGTCACAGGAGTTAGGGTTCGAGTTTTTATTCTCGAGTTCTAAATAATAAATAATTTAAGTATGCGTGTATATAAACGTTAATACCCTTGTAACACGTCTCGAGAACCTTGCATCTCCTAAATTCAATGTTTTATAACTTAAAATCTTTCTCCCTACTACTACCATTATCTTGTGTTTCTGCTACTGCTCCCCTAATGGAATAGATTTGCACGCCTTTTTTGACTTACACACTACTTCTTATGAGAGTGTTACTTCTTCCCATCCAAATTCCGAGGTCCACTATTTAGGGGATTTCAATGTACACCACACTGAGTGGTTGGACTACTTTCAAAATGATGTAGGCGGGGAGGAGGCCAAAATATACAGTATTTTCAACGATCTGAAACAGCTACCTAAGAAACCTATACACATCCCAGATCGAACATACTGATTCTTGAACACGCTTGACTCATGCTTTACCACTACTCATTCTCGATATAAATACACCTTTTTATTTAGGTTTGATAGCATCAATTTGATATATCATCCCTATGTGTCTTACAGTCTATGCTTCAACTTTGATGTACTTTGCCAAATTCAACTTCATGTTGTTTCGTCGTATTATTAAGGCCACAAAGTTAGATACTTGTTTATAAAACAATATAAACATATTTTTTTCAGTGTAAAAGACTACCTAATTGACTCGCTTTAAATGTTTGGAAGAGGTCTAGTAATTAATTTAAGTAAAATATATAAAAAATATAATCCAAATCATCTGATAAATTTTAATCTCTCATTTCTATGCTATTAGCTTACGAGGATACCACAACACCTACTTCTTTATTGAACTACCAACCCATTTGTTGGGTTTGGAAGTCAACTAAAGCAAGTTTACACCAAATTGTGATCGTTAACACACTGTTATTTGTGAACTGCATTTTGCAGTTGCATATATGAATTTCAATTACATGACTAATTTGAAAACAGAAATTGTAATGAATTTCAAGTACACTGAAAACTAATTTGAAAACAGAAATTGTCTATCAACATAGTTTTTTAATGAGCACACACATTAGTGCTTTGCAATAATGCATTTTCATATTGCATGTTTAAGTATTAGATTTCATTTCATTGATTGAAGCAGAGTTTGAATTATATATATATAATATATTATATATATATATATATTATATATATATATATATATATATAATATATTATATATATATATAAATGTATATAATATATATATTATTATATATTATATTATTATATATATCAGGGTTGGGTTCAAGTACAAGTAATTGTACTTGTACTTGCACTTAAGTACATTTTTTGGAGTAGCTTGTTACTTGTACTGTACTTGCAGTTTTACAAAACAGTGTACTTTGTACTTGTTACTTGTAATTGAGCCTTTTGTAACTTGGTACTTGTGCTTGGAACTTGCAAGTACTTTTGGCATTTTTAACTTCCCAATATTTTTTATTCTCTTTTTATCATTTTCCTACGTATTGATATTATTATTTCTTGTATATGTATTCTAAATAAATTTCCATTTATGAATATAAAGTATGTCATATATATATATATATATATATATATATATATAATACTCATCATCATTTACCACATTTTTCTTCACAACGGGGGATTTTTTATATATATATATATATATATATATATATATATATATATATATATATATATATATATATATATATATATATATATATATATATATATATATATATATAATATATTATTATATATATATATATATATATATATAATATTCATCATCATCAACCACCTTTTTTCCCCAAGACTGGGGGTAAGGTGCGTAACATGCACCGGAAACAGAAAAGTAGTAGAAAAATATGACACAAGTCGAAAAGAAAGCCCAGCCTTACCTAGCCTTTATACCTATTAGTGAGAACTCGCCGCAGTCAAAAAATCCAAACTAGAGCTTCACAGGACCGCGACGGACCCTCACTATGGAATCTCGCCAATATGGGGTTCATCCCTTGGCCCTTCCATTCACTCCTATTATGCACCTTTCTTCTCGCCCTTGCCAAATTCACATTTCACTCCTCCAGACATTCTTTTGCTGACTCAATCCACTTTTTCTTCGGTCTCCCAGTCAGTCGATTCCCAACATACTCACCACTATACATCCGCTTAACCAACCGACTATCATCCATCCTTTCCACATGACCAAACCATCTCAACGTACTTTCATTTATTTTCTCCTTTATCCCTTTTTTCACACCATACAACTCTGTAATACGTTCATTCCTCATTTTATCAATTCTTCTCACACTTAACACGCCCCTAAGATTGTCCATCTGAACACATTGTACTTTAGATCTATACCTCCTATTCCAGACCATAGTCTCCACTACTATACATTACAACACAGGTAAAGCAACATACCCTCACGTAAGACCCTGCACACTCAAGACTTAGTCTCTTTACATCCACCATGGATTTAATTGCACCAGCCACCTTCCTGATATTCACAACTTTCCTACTACACTCGGCATCATCCGTTCCCTTTTTGTCTAACATATATATCCTAAATATTAACACTGTTCACTTGTTTCCAGCTGCTCACCCTCCTAGCATAACCTTCACACCGAGGATCCTGTCCTCCTGACAACCATAACCTACTCTTATCTAACGTTTACTTTGCAAACTCATCCTTTTACATAACCCCCCTTAGCCAAATCTCTCTACCAATCCTATCAACTCTCTTCAGATTCAACGCACAAAACCAAATTTATGTACTATTATATATATATATAGTATTATATATATAATATATATATATATATATATATATAAATATATATATATAATATTATATATATATATATATATATATATATATATATATATATATATATATATATATAGGCGAGATGGTGATTGATTGGATTTGGAAGTTGCATAACAAAGCGTTTATGGAGGGTATAGTTCCAAGGGATTGGTGGAGAGTAATATTAGTACCCTTATATAAGGGTAAGGGGGATAAGGAAACTGTAAGTATTATAGGGTAATTAGTTTTATTGAGTGTTGTAGGGAAGATATATGCTGGTATTTTTGGTCAAAAAGTGCGTCAATGCTGAAAGATCTGTATTGGGGAAGAAAGCAAGTTCGTTTTCGAAGTGGTTTGAGGATCAGTGGGATCACAATCTGTACATTGAAAACAAATGATTGGGATTTAAAAAAAAATGAGGGAGGAGAAGAATAAATTGTATTTAGGATTTATGGATTTGCAACAGGCGTATGATAGGAATAATAGGGAAGCTCTTTGGCAGGTGTTAGTTATATGGTGTTGGTGCTAAGCTTCTGAATGGAAACAAAAGTATGTATGACGATAGTGAAGCGTGTCGAAGAACTAAATAGTTTCGAAAGTGGTATTGGCTTTAATATTGAATTGTGGAGTGCAGACAGGGATGTGCTTTAATGTCTTCATTTGGCGATCCATTCTGTATCGGATGAGGTTTGAAAGAAATTAGAGGTAGGGGTCACAATGGGATAGTGTTTAGAAATGAATAGAGAATGGAAGAGAAGTGGAGAGTTCTATAACGCTTTATGAGATGATTTGTTTTGTGTGGCGAATCTGAGAGAGTTTGAGAGGACTGGTAGAGAGATTTTGTAGGGTGTGTAGGAGGGGTTTGAAAAGTAAACGTAGATAAGAGTAAGGTTATGGTTGTGAGGTGAGGCTACTCGGTTGGAATTATGTTAGATGGTGAGCAGCTGGAAAAAGTGTCTGAATTTAAATATTTAGGATATATGTTGAATGAAAAGGGAGCGGATGATGCAGAGTGTAATAAGAAAGTTGTGAATGGCACTAAGGTGGCTGGTGCAATTAAATTGTTGGTGTGATGTAAGGGATAAGTCTTGAGTGGAGCTAGGGTTTCTGGGGTATGTTTTTTTACCGTGTTATTGTATAGTAGTCCGGCTATGGTTCTGG
>JABUQX010037843.1:0-23372 GCA_015478945.1 Trachelipus rathkii
TTATATATATATATATATATAATATAATATATATTATATATATATATTATAGATATATAGGTTATATAATCTATATATATATATATTACGGTATATATATATATATATATATATATATATAATATCTTATAATATAGATATATATATATATATATATATATATATATATATATATATATAATTATATATCTATATATATATATCCAGTCAACTAATAATAATATATATATATATATATATATATATATATATACTATATATATTCAATATATATATTTATTAGTATTATATTCTGGGCATGCGCGTTATATTATATATATATATATATATATATATCCGAGAGAGGCGGAGAAGAAGGCCAGAGTATATATAATATAGAAGAGAGAGAGAGAGAGAGAGAGAGAGAGAGAGAGAGAGAAGAGAAGAGAGAGAGAGAGAGAGAGAGAGAGAGAGAGAGATTCGTCATTAAAAAGTCGAAACTCGGGAAATTGAAATTATCATTAAGAATTTTATACAAAAAAGCTAATTTCCCTGCTTTAGCTGTTTCCCACCTATTTCTAATGTTGCTGTGCACAAGTTCAAAAGTTTGAAATACCCTTTCAACATTAGCAGTTTGAATTGAAACTTGCTGACATAGTGATTATTATTTTATATACCTTCTCATCATAATTTTTTCATGAGAGATCTGTACCAAAGATGAAGGAGTCACGCTGACAACAGACGACTCATCAAATAGGTAACTTTTATGAAATGGAGATTTTATTCCATAAATTCCACTGTTTTTGAATACTCATCCTCTGGAAGTACTGTGGTCTGATATCTTGGGTTAAAAATATATGCCAATAAGTGAGCTTTTGTTACTGCCTGATGATACCTCCTTTTTACTTTTGCTAAATCTTGTCTGTTGAGTGGTGGATTAAGCTGTTCTAGCTCCATGTTCATATTTTTTCCAATATAAACCATCATCACTTAGTTTACAGTCATTGCCTTCTAGCTTGGTTGATGCTGTGGCCACACACTCCACAAATGAGTTTTATTAATAATCTTTTGTAAACTGGCGAACGATGGGTAGAAAATGAAATCCTCAAGAGCTCGAAACAAGAATCATGTTTTAACATGTTTAAAATTTAACACACACCAACACACACATATATATATATATATATATATTATATAATATATATATATTAATATATATTATATATATATATATAATATATATATATATATATAATATATATTTATATACTATATATAAAATCATTCTCACAATAATATAAAATCAGCAGACATTATTTGTTGTTGGTGCACTTGCGGAAGCCATATTGTGATTAAAAATTGAGAACAACAATGAAGAAAGATTGTTAATAGAAAACCATTTAATAAATTACATTTTTTAAATACTTTATGCAATGGTTTTTTTTATGGTTTAAACCATTGTTTTTTTATGTGGTTTAAACCATGGTTTAAAAACCAATGGTTTAAACCATCCCACCCTATATATATATACTATATATATATATATATATATATATATATATATATTTATTATAGTATATATATATAAATATATAATATATATATATATACTATTATATATATATATATATATATATTTAAATATACTTAATTATATATATATATACTATATATAATATATATAAATATATATTATAATATATATATATATATATAATATATATAATATATTCTATATATATATATATATATATATATATATATATATATATATATATATAATATCAATTTATATTTTAATTTCATTTATATTATGCACGTAAAATATTGATAATGATAAACGATATGTTTAACAACATATCGGCTTGCAAAAGTAGTAATGCGAAAGCATTATTATTATTATTGTATATTATTATTATTATTATTATTATTATTATTATTATTATTATTATTATTATTATTATTATTATTATTATTATTATTATTATTATTTATTATATTATTATTATTTATTTATTCTTATTTATTATAATATTTGAAATATTTCAATTCTTACAATATATGTTTGCAATAAATGATAAGTTCTTAAGGCTATTATATATGCATTTTCTATCAGAGAAAATCTTTAATATTTTAAAAGTTGTGAAGTTCGACTTTCTTAAGTTTAGATTTCTTTTTAATGAATTCTTGTGTTTGTACATTTTTTTTATTTTGTTATAGAAAGGTGTCGCTAATTAGACTCCTCCCAATTCGTTGTCTTAAGCAAAGTATGAGAAACTTACTAAATTTAGAACAAATTCATATATTTATATATTTTTCTGTATTTATTTTGATTGTGATTGGCTTGAACTGTATCGAGGATATTCTTGTTTCATATAAAACTCAATGTAATTCATTTTTAGCTTGATTTTTATCCAACATTTTTAGAGGCAACCTGTGTACCTGCTTACGTTTGGCATATAATCATTTTACGACGATACTGTAAATTCGTCTGCTGCTTTAGTCATTGCTCACCTGTGGTTTAACCTGTTTGTTAATATTGTGTTAAATACTTTTCGATTTATTTATTTAATATATTCTTGTGTTCAATATGTTTCGAAATATTTAATTTTGTGTAATTTAACGTTCAATTTTTTTTCCTAATATTTTAAAAGTGTTTAAAATATTTAATATGATTATTTATGTGGAGGAAAGCTGTCCAATCATTAAAGTCAGCTGTCTTTGAGGTAACAGTAAGTTCAACATTGTAAATTTGGTATTTTCGATTTTGCATTTTATTTTCCCATTTAAGATTTTAAAGTAAAGATGAAGTTTGAACTTTGAAATATTTTTTTTAAAGTAATTTTTTTTTACTTAATCTTTTAAATCATTCAATAATTATTTATTTGTGATATTCTTTGCTAATAAGTTCTGTTTGTTAATATATTATTTATTACCAGATTGGAATATTTAGAATTAGACCTAGTATAGCTATATATCTTATCTTTAACTTTTGATTGCCATCTTTATGTTTATCTTATGTTATAAATCTGTTTAATTTTGTGGAATTTAACTGTTCAATTTTTTTCCTTAATATTTTAAAAGCATTTAAAATATTTAATATGATTATTTATGTGGAGGAAAGATGTCCAATCATTAAAGGCACCAGTCTTTGAGGTAACAGTAAGTGCAACATTTACCCATTTAAGATTTTAAAGTAATGATGAAGTTTGAACTTTGAAATATATATTTTTTTTAAATTATTTTTTTTTTTACTTAATCTTTTAAATCATTTATTAATTATTTATTTGTGATATCCTTTGCTAATAAGTTCTGCTGATTAATATATTATTAATTACCTGATTGGAATATTAGGATTGGACCTAGTATAGCTATATATCTTATCTTTAACTTTTGATTGCCATCTTTATGTTTATCTTATATTATAAATCTGTTCAGTAAAATATTTGGTAATTTATTAAACCGTCGGGAATATAATATCTGATCCTAGACTAGTATATTTCTCTAACCAATTAAATTATTGCTAAGTTATTTTTTTTGCTATATTTTAGTCTGGCCCATTATTAATATATTTTTGTGAGATTTTTCTTGGTGTCTTTTCTTATGTTCTTCTTTTTATAATTTAATAATATATTATAAAATCAAGTTCATAATATCAGGCATATTTTTATTTATTTATTTGTGTTAAATCGTTGATATTTTTCATTTATTTTTTTTAATAAATAATTTATTTATATCGTGTGTGTTATCAATTCATTCTGATTGAACCCCTAGCACTGCAGTAGTCTTACTTTGACTAGAGAGGATTTGGTGTCAGCATTTTGTGCAAAGCATTTAAGGATCCTTCGGATCCAGGGTTATCTTTATGGTCAAGGTATTACTGCTCAAGAGTGGCGTAAATTTAAGCATCCTGTGGTAACTGCTGTTTGGATTCTTGGTTATTACAGATTATTGATAATGGATTCAGATATCAGGTCCATGTAATGTTCATCAGTGGGCACCTGCCGTTATTTAATATTCAATAAAGCTTTGTAAGTATTTCTGGTGTTACAATATATATATATATATATATTATATATATTATATATATATATATATATATAATATATATATATATAATATATATATTATATATAATATTATATATATATATAATTATATATAATATAATATATTATTATATATATAAAATATAATATATAATATATATATATATATATATAATATTATTAATATATAATAATATATATATATATATATATATATTATATATATATATATATATGTGTGTGTGTGTGTGTAGGAAGGATTTCATTTAGGGGTTGGCAAAGGTTGAGTGATATATATATATATAATATATATCTATATATATATTATATATATATATATATATATATATATATATTATATATATATATTATATATATAATATATATATAATATATATATATATTATATGGCTTAATATTAGATAGAGTGACATATGCTGGTCTTTAAACGTCACGTGTTGCCAGATTGTCCTTTTTATAACAACGAATCTGGCCTGCCATTTCTGTGGTTAGGTTACGGGTAATTCGTTAGTTACAAAAAAAGGGAATAGCAATTCTATTGTACAAAATATGCCTCCCCTGAAGATAGATTTGTGACATTCAATTTTTTTCCGACAAGCTTGCAAAATCTGTAAAATTTCTCCTTGACATTCTCCTTTTTTTGCTAAAGAAATATTTTTTATAAAAAACTTAAAAAATGGTGGTGATGAGTATAATATATATATATATATTATATAATATATATATATATATATATATATATATATATATAATATATATATATATATATATTATATATATATATATATATATATATATATATATATTTATATATATATATATATATATATATATATATATATATTATATATATATATATATATATATATATATAATATATATATATATATATATATATATATATATATATATATATATATATATATATATATATATATATATATATATATATATATATATATATATTTTATATATATATATATATATATATATTATATATATATATATATATATATATATATATATATATATATATATATATAATATATATATATATATATATATATATATATATATATTATATATAAATAAATATATATATATATATAATAATATATAATATATATAATATATAATATTATAATATATATATATATAATATTTTTTTTTTTTTTTTTTTTTTTTTCACATTAATACCACCACTCACGGGCCAATGCCCTTTCAAAAAGGAGGGCAAAAAAATAATAAAAAAAAATTACATAAAGAAAAATAAAAATTAAAATAAAATGAAAAGTAAACCCACCCTGACAAGGCTGCCTAACGCAATTCCTTCAGGTGGGCGCAGACGCGGGACTTAAATAGAGGAAGATTAAACATTGCGGGGAAAATAAAAGAAGGCAAGGAGTTCCACAAAACAGATGTGGTTGGAAAGAAGGAGGTACCATAACGAGTGATCCTTGAGTCTCCAATATTCAACATTTTTCATGAGGACAAGGCACCTCTGTGTTACGAGGGCGACGCAGTGGTGGAGGAATGCGAGAGGTCAATTCTCTCGCGTGCACCTGCCGTTGTAATACCTATAGAAAAGAGATAGGGCACCTACGTCACGAAGCAGAGAAAGAGGGTCAAGGGAGTCCAGAGAGTAGGGGCCAGTTTTATAGCCTCTTAGCCCTAGCTTCAACTCTATCCAAAAGGAGGGTGGGAAACCGGATCCACCCCAAATGTTGGAACAGTATTCCATGCAGGGGCGAATAAGACCTTTATATAACTGGAGTATCTGAGGCAGAAGAAAAAATTCACGCATTGAACAGAATTCCGCAGCCTTTTTTGAGGCATTTTAGCACCGATGTCATGTGGAGGTCTCCAAGATAATTCACTATTTATGTTTATCCAAGAATGTTTATGTTGTTTACGGGTAAGAACATTAAGAGCATCAAATGGGGAAGGAAAGTTGGGAGGTATTTTAGAGAGGGAGATAATGAAGAAGTTGGAGTTTTCAAGGCAGTTGACTTGCAACAAGATTACGGTTACCCCCACTGAGAAAAAATTCCGACCAATGGCAAGAATTGAATCGGAAAGCTGTAGACGAGAGGCAACTCTAAATACAAACGAGGGAGCAACAATAAAATGAGTGGAAGAATGGGAAGAGTTGAGTCATCGGCATAAGAGTGAAGAGAGTTAGAAGTACAGCTGAAGAGATCGTTGATGAAAAGTAGGAACTAAAGTTGGGATAAAACAGACCTGAGAACACCACAATTAATAAGAAGGAGGAAGATCGCTCTCATCAACCAGAGCCGAAATATAGCAATCTGAAAGAAAACTAGACTAAGAGTAAGCAAAGGGAAGGAGGAAATCCAAAGGAAGGTAGCTTAGAGAGTAGCGACGCATGCCATACCCTGCAAAGCTTTAGATACTGTCAAAGTGCTACCACACAATGACTCAATATATATAAACCAATATTTATAAAAGATATTATATATTATATATATATATATATATATATATATAATATATATATATAATATATATATATATATATATATATATATATATATATATATAACATTTTTTAAGTTTGCCATATAAAATATATATTCTTTAGCATAAAAGGACAGTCTCAAGGTCAAATTTTTAAGATTTTGCAACCAACGGAAAAATTCGAATGTGTCAGTGTATGTACAATGGAGCGCATATATATATTAATATACATATATCTATATATAATATATATATATTATATATATATAATATATATATATATATATATATATATATATAATAATATATTATATATAATATATATATATGTTGTATTTATATATATAAATATCTATATAATATATATATATATATATATATATAATATATATATATATATATATATATATATATATATATATATATATATATATATATATATATATATATATATATATATATATATATATATATTGTAAGATTAAGTAAGTCAAACATAAAAAATAAATAAATGGTTTTATTCTAAATTGTTATTTTAAATTGTAAAATTGTAAAATTGCAATTACTTAATTGGGAAAACAGCTGAAACTCATTAGCCGAAGGGTTGGTATATCTTGGCAGGATCAACCGGAAATAAGAATACCTTAATAGATGTCTTCTCAATGAAGAAGATAATTGTTCCACAATTCTGTATGAGTAATATAAATACTGGTCTTAATTAATTTATACCTTGTTAAAAGTTTTATTTGCACACCTGATTATCAGAAAGTAAACTTACCATTTTTTGTTTACTGATGAAGACTAATACCGAGTCGAAAGCCAATACAACTTTTTCTTGAAAGAAAATTTATTCCTTCAACCAGGGTCTCGTATTAGTATTCCCGACCTCTGGCGTACAAATATTTAGTAGATTTTAATGTCATAAAACCTGCCCTTTTAACTTTTTTAGGTTCCTTTTAATTGCATATATTTAACTGCTCGAAGTGCTGGAATTTACTTAAAAATTGCTTCGAACAAGAAGATATGAAAAAAAAGACCTCGGTCTCAATTATATTACTTTGCGTTATGCAAGCGAAGGATATTTTGCAGGTTGTGGAAGTTTGTTAAATAAACTATAAACTTACGTTTATATATACATTAAAGGTTTAAATATGAAACCCTTAAATTTGAAACCTTGATACCGATACCTTAATATGAAACCTTGATACCGATACCTTGATACGAAACCTTGATACCGATACCTTGATACGAAATCTTGATACCGATACCTTGATACCCTTTTATTGTTTAAAGATTATTAAACATACGTTCAATAAATATACAATAAATACTGGTTCAAATAAAAAGCCTTTAAAGGTGAAACCTAGTTACCGACACCTTTAATATGAAGCCTAAATACCGATACCTTTAATATGAAACATAGATACCGATACTATTATTAAGAAACTTATCAGAAAAAAATGATCACATAATTCTTAGCTTTTTAAGAATATATACAGTTTTCACTTTTCACAAAAAAAAGATTGTTTAGTTTTGATAAACGACTCGATCACCAGAAAAAAGTAGAGAAAAAAAACAAACTCCGATTCAAACACAGAGTTAGCTTTTTACTTGGTTATATTATTTTTATACACTCCGGGGGGCGGGATGCCTCCAACTATCTAGTGGAGGCATTAAAAGAAAGGACAAATAAGTAAAAAAAGACATATTTACAAACGCTCCTGGAGTATTCTCCTTATGCCAAGACAATTGGCTGGAGAGATTTTAACATATTATTCCGAATCAGATTCTGAAGAGTCACTTTCTTGAAGACGTGCTCTTGCTGCTACAGCTGCTTTTCGACTAGGTCTTGAAGGCTTAGCTGTTAAAATCGACGTTGGGCTAGAAGATGTCGTAGAGGTAGATGGAACTGATGATGGAAGGTTCGTTGTTTGAGAGTTCCCGCTATGAGTTAAGGACAGCTCCAGAGGATATAAGTGTTTTATCGAATGATGATTTACTTGTCCTCCTGGAGACTTGACGAAAACTGATCTAACCTTTCCATCATCTCCATGTACTAATTGAGTGACGATGCCCAGCTGCCAAAAAGGGCGCTCTTTGACAGGACTACGTACGATTACCACATCGTCTACTTTGACCAAGTTATTCCATCCAGTCTGGTAAAGATCTCTACCTATCTCGCGGAGACTTAGAAGATATTCTTCATACCATCTGGTCCGAAATTCTTCAAAAGTGTCTGAGGATGATCGAAGAGATTTGATCAAAGCATTTCTAGTAGGTGTTATTAATGGTTGAGCAACGTTCTCATTTCTCCACACCATGCTTGTTTTTGAATGAGGCTTCAAAAAACAATTAGGCGTGAGAGGAATTACATCCTGAGAACTTGACGTGTAGGTGAGAGGTCTCGAGTTTATGGCATCCGAAATTTCCGCAAGAATTGTTAAGAATTGAAAATATTCAATGGAGGATCGTCCGATGGTTTTCACGAGACAATCCTTTACCACTCTCAAGAGTCTCTCCCATAGGCTACCGGTCCAGGGACTGTATAAAGGGATTCTTCGATGTATGATGTGATTTTTACGGAGGAACTCCTGCCCATTTTCCGAGATGACAAATGATTCAAATGATTCGACTCCCTGAACAAAGGATTTTGCATTGTCGCTATACACAACGTCCGGTACTCCAAAGCGACTGACGAAACGTTTGAATGATTGGACGAATGACTCAGACGACATATCTGCTATCAAATCCAAATATACAGCACGCACATTTAAGCATGTGTATATGATGATGAACATTTTTTGGGCCTGTGGAGAGCCTTTCACCTTCACCCACCAATGCTTGGTGAAGTCCACTCCTACATGTTGGAAAGGGCGGAATAGTTCCACTTGAGCCCTCGTAAAGTTGGTAAAGCGAGGATATTTAAATGCAAAGTTGTTGTACCTCTTGCATATGATACAGTCAGTTAGAACCCTCTTGATGGTAGCTCTGGCTGCGGTGATCCAAAAACCTCTAAGACGGATGTTTGTCAAAGTGGCTTGAATTCCCAAATGTTTGCACTCATAGTGAGCATTTCTGATGAAAAGAAGAGTGAAATGATGACTTTTTCCCAAGAGGATGGGGTTTAGCACATCAAAATCATAGTAGTTGGATCGAGCAAGTCTTCCCTTGCTTCTTATAAGATGTTGATCATCAAGAAACAAGTTCAGATGATTGACCAGATCAGGTGGTGGTTCGGTCAACGAAGGATTAGCTCTTGCTCTTCTTAGAAAAGCAAGTTCTTTCGGGAAGGACTCTTCCTGCATCCTCCTTAGGCAATACAATCGTGCCATTGATTCACAATCAATGTTTATTTTTCGTGTGATTGCTGAAAACTTAAAAAGGAGAGAGCATACTCTTAATAGAGCGTGAAGATTGGAGAACTTTTCAAACTTGATCACAGGTGGTAGTACAGCTTGATTTGTAGTCAGAAGCACAAGAGAAGGATTGCTTGTGCTATTTTCCCACTCTGTTTCAGGCCAATAAATGGGGGCCGATGACAACCATTCAGGACCTTGTTTCCAAAATGAAAGGGATTTCCCAAATTCAGTAGTTGTCAGACCTCTGGTGAGGAGATCTGCAGGATTTTCTTCAGATCTTACGAAATGAAATTTGGGAATCAATTGCTGATTTTCTCTAAGAGAAGATATCATTTTTTGAATATCCTGAATCCTGTTTTTGACGAAAACGCTCTTGTTCTTTTTTCCTCCTTTAAGAATCCACTGCAAAGTAATTTGCGAATCAGAAAAGATGTTTAAAGTATTGAATTTTGAGTTAGGAAAGCCATCAAGGACCTGAGGTAGACACTTGAAGGCTAGAAACACCGACAAAAGCTCTAAGCATGGTAAAGTCTTTCCTTTTAAGGGGGAAACTTTTCCCTTAGACCAGAGAATGCTTGGTTCTTTGGCTGAAGAGGAAACATAGACCACAAAGCCATAGCAGGTAGAGCTGGCATCACAGAAGATGTGAAGAGACAGGTCGGAACTTTCTGTCTCGAAGCAGGACCTATCGAAAGAGATATCCTTCAATAGGTTTAAATCAGAACTCAGCTTCTCCCATGAGGTCCTCAACTCCTCGTCAATTTCGTCATCCCACCCCATCTCTTGTTCCCATGTTTTCCGCATGAGAAGACGGCCTCTGATGGTAACAGGAAGGAACAGGGAAAATGGGTCAAAGACCTTGGCAATTTGAGAGAGAAGCTGACGTTTTGTTTTGGTTGTTAAAGAAATATCAAAGTCACTCAGTCTGATAGAATCTGAAGCAGTATCGAAAAGATATCCCAGAACCCTTTCTTCCGGATTTTGGTGTGATGATTGTTTTCCCTCAGACTCTAGGAGTGTTCTAAGTTCAGGACTATTTGTGCTCCAAGAGCACAAATCAAAACCACCCTCGCTCATGCGAGTTGTAGTCTGATAAAATATGTCTGTTACAGTGTTGATCGAAGAATGAGAGAAGATAAAGTTGTCCATATAAAAATTGTGCTCCAGTAATGAAGAACAAAGATCAGGTGGATACTTTTTCGCGTGGTGTCGTATAACGGCACCGAGTATATAGGGGCTGACTGCCAGACCAAAGATTATGGATGTATATCGAAAGGTGTTCAGAACACCATTTTCTTCCCAGAAGAAGCAGAACCTATTACGATCCTCCTCCTTCTTCAGTCTAATTTGTAAAAAAGCCTTCGATATGTCTGCCAGCACTACATACTTATTGGTTCTAAATTGTAAAAGCAGTCTAAACAAAGAAGCCATCAGATCTAAACCGGGGTAGCAAGCCTGGTTAAGAGATGGACTATTCCCGACCCGAAGGCTGCAGTTGAAGACCGGCCTCACTTTGGTTGTCACCTGCTCGGCAGTCTTCACTACAGGGCGATGGGGTATCCATATGTGCTTATGAAAGTCTCTCGGAGACACCTGTATACGCTCGATGATTCCATCGGTGAGATACTGACGAAAAATGTCCCCATAAGTAGACTCGAGGTTTTGTCTTTGAAGGTTTTGCTTTACTCGATGAAGAGCTGCAAGGGCCACTCGGTGGTTTGATGGTACCTCTTTTAGCACATCTTCGTACCACGGAATTTCAACATGATACCTTCCCTCCTCGAATCCTATGCTCTCATGGAATTTGCGATTGAAAATGGTGTCAATGGAGCCTTGGTCGGCTTCCTCGTTGATGCCAATAGATTCCAGTTTGTATAGGTTTTCGAGACCCACGTCCAGGTCCATGTTAGGGTGTGTGTGAAGAAGAGGATCGAAGTAGGAAGGAGATGGATCTATAATAGAGTTGACGACTGTTTCGGGAATTTTATTTATAGACTGACGGAGAGAAGAGGTCAACTTTGATTGTCATGAAGACTCTTCCTCCTTTTGTTCATGAAAAGAATTAAAGTTGAAAATTGTGTCAATTTGAGAAGGTGTCAAAAAACTCTTGACAGGGCCGAAGGGTATGAAACCATGGCAGGACTCAATAGCACTTCCTCTCAAACAGTTGACAACTTTGAAATGTTTCATCAGGTATAATGAATCTATCCCCAGTAGACACTCCACATTTTCTACACTATCTTCATGGCGGCCTTTATAGTAGAAACGATCCGCAATCTTATATCCATTGCGCCTGATGTTATATTCGGCTCCCATTAATCCCCTTACCTCAAATCCGATGTTAAGACCAGGATCTATGAGCATGGGAACTTTGAAAAAAGAGTCACAACAGAGATTCAGATCCAAGTCTATGGAATGCATTGTTCTGGATTGTTCTCCTAAAAACGTTTTAATTGTTTTATTGCTACTAGGAAGAGAAGACAAATCCACTCCTAACTTCTCTAGGACTCCATTATGACAGTAGCTCCTCTGGGAACCAAAATCAAGAAGACAGCGTACCGCTACAATTTTATTTCCTTTTTTTATCTTAAGGGAAACAGTAGGAAGAATGTTGCCCGATGGAGTGGATCCAGCATTGATACATAGATGATTTCGGCTGGTATCATCATCTTCTGTAAAGGTGGCAGCAGACGACGATGTAGAAGGTTCATCAATGGGTTTGGGTCCTTTTCCCTTGTTATTGGACTTAACACCTGAACAGCAAAGAGCAGAGATGTGAGCCTTGCTTTTACACAAGACGCAAGGAAAGTTAAGACCATAAGTCTTTGCTGGACATAATAATGTCTTGTGTTTAGTGCTGCTGCAGCAGGCACAAAGTCCTAAGGCACTGCAGCGCTCTCTTCTTGCGGCCGGATTGGGATAGGTCGAACAAGAGGACATGAAATGAGCACCCCCACAAAGCTTACACTTAACTGAGAAGGTCTCGTTTGTAGCTTTAGATTCTCTTGGAGAAGAAGTGGTTCGCTCCTGCATGGAGCTCTTTTTTGAAACTTTCGATACATAATAAGAAGAGGTCTTCTTTTTGCTTGGGGGTGAAGAGTTAGACTTCTTTGTTGAAGTAGAAGAGAGAGGTTTATTTTTCATCCTTTCCATAGATTTCAAAATCATATGATATTGTTCAAAAATAGTAATAACAGATGGGTACTCCACATTGGTAACGATCTTCATTTCTCTTAAGAAATTTTGAGGCAACTTATCAACCAGAATATGGCTGAGAAGTTTACACCCTGCTGAATCTTCCTCCAAAAGATCCACTCCGAACTCTTTTAACTCGTGGAGGTGAGCCCGTACCTCTGTTACGAAAGTTCTCACTGCTTCAAGATTCTTGGAATCCAAAGCAGGGCAGAATATATTTGATGTAGTAAAGAATCGATAATAAAGGGCTCGTCCAGATATAGTTCTTTCAATATCTGTAAAGCTACTTCATAATTTGCGTCTATATTTGGGAGGTGCTCCACATCCTTCTGAGCTAGGCCGGAAAGATGGGATTTCAAATATTGAAGCTTGGCAGCTTCTGAGAGGTCACGTCTGCACCCGATGATGTTTTCAAAAGAAAGCAAAAAAGATCGAAACTGAAGACGGTCAGTTCCTCCCGAAAAGCTTTTACACTTTAGTGGAGGAATTTTGACTTCCTGCTTGTTGGTGGTTAAAGTCTTCAGCATAGAAAGGACCTCAGTTTGTTGCTGGTGCGATTCCCTGAGGGATTGTATTCCTGATGCTGACTCATGGAGCTAAACGTTGGCAGCCGGAAGGCTGAATAAATTTTGGATTTTCTGCTGCTGAAGATGGTAGCGGGTGGATCCCACTAATTCCTCATCCAACAATTTAGAATTGTATTGCAGTATATCTGAAGCACAAATTAAGGCCTCAATTTCTCCATCGTATCTACGTATCTCTCCTAACATTACAGACACCTCCTCCAACACAGACGAAACAAGAGAAAGGTCACCATCTTTTACGATTTCAGCTAATTGCTTGAACATGATGGTTATTTTTCGCTTCAATGTTCCTCTAGATCTCCTCAGAGGAACTAATTTAGCCTTTACATCATCTGTCACCCTTTTCTCCTCCTCGGGGGCGGTGTCACCTACGCTGTTTCCGATATCCGTAGATATGGAAGTTTCCATTTGATGAAGCAAAGTGTTCAACGAAGACAAATCAGCTGGTTCCATTTTGAAAATTTTAAATTTAAAGTTTGGTGCATTTTGATCGCGGGGGGGGGGGGGGCTTTAAAGGTGCCCTGAGAGACAGGCTAAATGACCCTATATATAAAGTTGCTCCACCTCACGAACCTCAACGACTACCAAATTGGAAGCACAAACTATCACACCACTTTAATTAAAGAGTTAGAAATAGATGTCACGTGACAAAAAGACGAAAGGGGATGGTGTCATTTAAAATGAAGGCAGTATGAGTGAGACATGCTCCACACACACACACATTATATATATATATATACCTATATACATATATATATATTAATATATAATATAATACATATATATATAATATTTAATATAAAATATTATTTACACCAAAAATAATTAATAAATTAATATATATATTATATATTACATATTATATATTAATATATCATATATATATTAGGGCTATAGATAAACAAACGCTTATATATATTAAGTGTTATTTATCTTTTAGCCTTTTCAGCTTATTAATTCTTAAATGATAAACTATTCACACTTTTGCATAAATCAACCGTGCTCAATGAGCAATTAGCTATCCAAAAGCAATTTTTTAAATTACCATGAATATATCTGTTGGCAGTAAATGCTTGTTGTATGTACTAGGAAAGGGAATAGTAAGAATAGAAAATTTAGGTAAAGGTTAGTTTGAAACTTTAATTGTAATATAAACAGAAGAAAGTTAAATTTTCTTTCAATTTTTTTTATGTAAGATTAAGTAAGTCAAACATAAAAAATAAATAAATGGTTTTATTCTAAATTGTTATTTTAAATTGTAAAATTGTAAAATTGCAATTACTTAATTGGGAAAACAGCTGAAACTCATTAGCCGAAGGGTTGGTATATCTTGGCAGGATCAACCGGAAATAAGAATACCTTAATAGATGTCTTCTCAATGAAGAAGATAATTGTTCCACAATTCTGTATGAGTAATATAAATACTGGTCTTAATTAATTTATACCTTGTTAAAAGTTTTATTTGCACACCTGATTATCAGAAAGTAAACTTACCATTTTTTGTTTACTGATGAAGACTAATACCGAGTCGAAAGCCAATACAACTTTTTCTTGAAAGAAAATTTATTCCTTCAACCAGGGTCTCGTATTAGTATTCCCGACCTCTGGCGTACAAATATTTAGTAGATTTTAATGTCATAAAACCTGCCCTTTTAACTTTTTTAGGTTCCTTTTAATTGCATATATTTAACTGCTCGAAGTGCTGGAATTTACTTAAAAATTGCTTCGAACAAGAAGATATGAAAAAGGACCTCGGTCTCAATTATATTACTTTGCGTTATGCAAGCGAAGGATATTTTGCAGGTTGTGGAAGTTTGTTAAATAAACTATAAACTTACGTTCATATATACATTAAAGGTTTAAATATGAAACCCTTAAATTTGAAACCTTGATACCGATACTTTAATATGAAACCTTGATACCGATACCTTGATACGAAACCTTGATACCGATACCTTGATACGAAATCTTGATACCGATACCTTGATACCTTTTTATTGTTTAGAGATTATTAAACATACGTTCAATAAATATACAATAAATACTGGTTCAAATAAAAAGCCTTTAAAGGTGAAACCTAGTTACCGACACCTTTAATATGAAGCCTAAATACCGATACCTTTAATATGAAACATAGATACCGATACTATTATTAAGAAACTTATCAGAAAAAAATGATACATAATTCTTAGCTTTTAAGAATATATCAGTTTTTCCTTTTCACAAAAAAAAGAGATTGTTTAGTTTTTGATAAACGACTCGATCACCAGAAAAAAGTAGAGAAAAAAAAACAAACTCCGATTCAAACACAGAGTTAGCTTTTTACTTGGGTTATATATTTTTATAATATATATATTATATATAATATAATATATATATATATATATATATATATATATATATAATATATATATAATATATATATACTATATATATCATATATATATATATATATTATACTATATATATTCGCGTCCAGTGTATCAGGACCAGCACGGCTCACCAGAGAAGCGGCCCATACTGGGCTGACAAAATCAGCACATGGGAGGCCTGTCATATATAATTGCTTCAAATTTCAAAGGGAGATTTGGATTACGAAATGAATATTCAGTCAGTCAAAAATAAATAAAAACTAAATAAAATTGTACTCTTGTAATATAAATAGTCCTAAGATTACATAACAAAATTAAATGTTATAAGAATATTCACTTCTTTGAAGATACGAAGAAAAATAGAGCTGTTGCTAAGTGGAAAATTCAGATAAGATATAAGGATAATCTTTTCAGACGGTGTTATGGACCAAAAGTAGGAAAATGACAACGCGAATAAGGGTGCAGATGGGAACAATCAATGAAGACATGACGAACAGATTCTGGGATGTGGCAACGGCAAAATTTGCAAATTGTAGTGGGGTCCCGTGATAAACCTAGTGACTGTGAGTGATATTAGTGTAGCCAATACGGAGGCGTGCAAGTATCACCTCTTGTAAGCGTTTTCGTCTGTGGGTAGGAAGACCACCACCAATATTCGTTTAGTGTCTGATTTCGCTCCCGCGGATCACTCGTCCAGAACTCCTTGACCTATAAGATCGAAAGCCTTGTCGGAGAGCAGGATAGTAATCAGTTGATGGGAGATGCAGCCCTGTCGAATGACATCCGGGAGGTACCTGGAACAACTCCCAAAAGAGGAGGTGGCCATTTTTGCCTCTCTGTCAGCGATTTCATTGCCAGTTACCCATATATCGAGAGGGGTCAAACATAAAATCATTGTTGTTTCTTACGGGAATGGAGCAGCTGAAGAAATTGTTGTACAGCGGATACCATTGTGTTTTTAGAAGAAGGGGTTTTAAGCGCTGTAAGCGCTCCTGAGCGATATCTGAATAAATGACAAAGGTGATCTTGGTTAAGGATTAGAATTCGAGAAAGGCAATCATTATAGCCAGTTAATGTCTGCGTATTAAATTGAAACATGGGGGGAGGGTATGATTGAGGTTGCGTCAGGAAAAGACAGCAGATCGCCCACACTGTCCCCTGGTTTTAGAGCCGTCAAGTAAAACACTGAGGGTAGTTCATCATACTGCGGAATGAGAACAGGAAATGATGCTTTTAACAAGCAGCAGGATGGTTAGATTTGGGAAGAGAGGTTAGAGCCAAGCAAATGGTGGGAGCTGGGAATATCCAAGGTGTGTATCCTTCGTCGGTAAGAAGAAAGGCAGCAGCCCCCTTTCAAAGGAATGTTAAGGAAATTTAGGATGTTATGAACCGTGTTTTGCAAATGGCCAGTAAATTAAGATCTGAGGTATCTCCTGTAGAATTGATGTCAGGACAACACGGTATTGGGTTTGAAACGAAGATAACTTGTACACATAATGTACTCTCTTCGAAGAGAGAGTGGCATCACATTGGCTTCAATTTCAATGCTCAACGATCGGAAGGCTCCAGTGGAGATTCGGATCGCCTCATTTTGGATGGTATATAATAGGTGTAGTAGTGTTGTGGAGGTCTGGCCGTATACTACACAGCCATAGTCCAGTTTCGATCGGATTAGGGCGATGTGGAAGCGTAAAAGAGACTTGCGATCAGCACCCCAAGATTTTGAGGCGAGATGACGTAACAGGTCAAGCGCGAGATGACAAGTTGTTTTCAGGTGTTTAACCCTTAATAGGCAACGTGGGGTCTTTAAAGACCCCAGGTATATCCCTTCCCCCAAAATCCATCTGTAAAAAGGAGGCTCTTAGTCTGAAGTTTGATATTTGTGACTCACTTTTCAGTATGCTCTGTGCTCTTGACGTGGTAGGGGGTGTGTTGCTCTATGTCCAATAGTTTTTGCGTAATGGAGAATTTGGGGGCCAGGCAGTCCCCACATTACCTATTATGGTCTTAGCTTTTAAAACAGTATATGATGGTTTCATTTGTGTTTTTAGTGAAAATAGTGTACTATATAGTGTAATGTGTGGGTTTTTAGTGTAAATATTGTACTATAATAGTGTATTGTTTGTGTTTTTTATGTAATATCCCTTATGCTGAGAGAAAGAGAGAGAGAGAGAAGAGAGAGAGAGAGAGAGAGAGAGAGAGAGAGAGGAGAGAGGAGAGAGAGAGAAGAGAGAGAGAAGAGAGAGAGAGGGGGTGGTTATATATGCATGCGAGCGGGGAGTTATACTGCGACGTCAGCAGTTTTGATATTTTAGGGTTATATATAGTATATGTATATATATATAATATATATATAATATCATATATATATTATATAGATATATATATATATATATATATATATAAAGCAAAGAACGATCATATCTGGAATCCCATAAAAACGGTTGTAGGAGAAAGAAGAAGTTTACAGTTGACTTCTTTCCAACATTCCTCTAAACCTTCTCCTATTGCTGAAAATGTTAATTCCTATTTAGAATTATTCGGGCTCTTTTTTGATGATTCGTTTGTCTCGAAACTTGTTATGTACACTAACAAGTACATGGAGAATTTGCAGCAAAAATATAAAACTAAAAATGCAACAATAGCAAAAACAACAGTTGTGGAGATGAAAGCATTTATAGAGTACTAATTTTCAGTGGTGTGAAGAAAGATAATCACGTTACTACTGGAGAAATTTGGAACGTACGGTATGGCCGTGGGACTTACGGAGCAGCAATGACCGAGAGAAGATTTGTTTTCTGCTTCGGTCACTCCAATTTGATGACCTCGATACTAGAGCTGAAAGAAGAGAGAAGGATAAATTTGCTCCAATACTGGAGCTTTGGAACGAATTTGTTAACAAATGCACCAGAAACTACAACCCCGGAAAATATATCACTGTCGATGAACAGTTATTAGGGTTTCGAGGAAGGTGTCCCTTCAAGCAGTATATAGCCAACAAACCCCAAAATATGGAGTGAAAATACTGATGGCTTGCGACGCAAAAACACATTATATGGTCAACGCTCTCCCGTATCTTGGAACGCACACGAAACCTCCGAAAGACATGCTCCTAGGAGAATATTTTACCACAGAATTATTGAAACCTTACTATGATACGTATAGGTCCGTAACAACAGACAACTTTTTTACGACTTATAAATTAGCATCATTTTTATATATATATATATATATATACTTATATATATATAGCGCCAAACTAAGAAAGTACCCGCATTGATATCTCGGAAAAAACAAGATAGGTACACGAGAACTAATACATATTATGGAATCAGCGTATGGAATTTGTATAAGAAAATGAAAAAAATATATTTTTTTTATTTTTTTATCTCCAAGAAACTACGATAGGTACAAAAAATAACTAACAAATATGAAATCAGGTATGAAATCTTGTATAAAGAAAGACGAAATTTTTTATTTTTGTACTAATAATATATTTGGAATCAGCAAACCCCGTCGTCCCCTAGGAGGCCGAGAGACCCCGACTCTTTGCATCTTTGCGGTTTACCACGGGGGTATTCTTTTAGATAAAAAAAAGAAAATTATTTAAACCACCAATTTTATTTCTCCTATTTATTACGCTGATTCCATATATGGTATTATTTTTGTTGTACCTATCGTACTTTTGAAGATAAAAAAAAAATCATTTTCCATTCAATTTTCATACGCTGATTCCATATATGTTATTAGTTTTCTTGTAACTATCTTAGTTTTCGAGATATCATCCGGGTACTTTCCTTATATATATACTATTATTATATATTAATATATATATAATATATATATATAATATATATATACTGTAAATATTATATATATATACGTCTATATATATATATATATAATAATATATACTATATATAATATATAGTATATATATATATATATATATTAGTATAACTATAGTTATATATATAATATATATATTATATATATATATATATTAATATATATATATATATATATATATACTATATGATATATATATATATTATATATATATATATAAAAATGACATGCTCTCTTCAAAGAAGCTCTCAAAAGGAGGGCTGAAGATGGTATGCAAGAGTTTTTCCTTCGCACCCAGACCATCCGAGGGAAAGTCGGACTGTGTGGGTCCGTACGGACCCCACGTTCCCGGTTGGCGTCAGAAATTAGATATGAAAGCACTATTACAACAGGGGCCATTTTCAATCTCAGATTACCGATGTGGAATGGCTAGGGCCCTTTGGTAATGTGGTCCTTGGTGTTACTTTGGGACATCTGATTAACTCCAATAATATCAAAAAGAAAAACGGCTATTTATCTTAGGTCAATATGAAATATTTTTGGCAAATAGTTTTTACAGAGCACTAGTGAATTTTGAACGACCTTTTTCTGTAATCGAAGACATAAAATTATTTATCTTAGTTCCATTTTTCGTAAAGGAAATAACAGACTCAAATCATTATTAAAATATGCAAACTACAGGTAATATGCAATATATACAAATTTTAATTTTCCCTTGTTTAAAAACGCATTAATCAGTGGGGTTCAGGCGGACCCCACGTTGCCTTTGGTGTTATGAAAAAGCCACGTTACCTATTAAGGGTTAATGAGCGGTGCGCATATTGAGTAGTCATCCAGAATGAGCCCTAGAAATTTGACCTGTGAAGTAACAGGAATGGGCGAACTGTTATAAGGTTAGGTTCACTGGAAGAAGGTGGCAAGTTCTTCGATTCCCTTATTTCTTAAAAAGCACTGCTGAGGTTTTGGTGCGAGAAAAAAGGAAACCATGGGAGTTACCCCATTGTGAAATATTCTCAATAGATAGTTGAAGTAGCCGTTCGAGAAAAGGCAGCCTGGCACCAGCTATATATAACGCAAGGTCATCGACATAGAGAGAAAATTGACAGTCGCTGGAATAGAGGTAACGAAATCATTAAATCCGAGACAAATAGTAGTACACTTAGAACACTACACTGCGGAACGCCTTCATCTATTTTAAAGTGGTGTGACAGAATAGAAGAGCACCGAACCTGCGTAGAAGTTCTGTTTGACGAAGCATTTGATGATAAAGAAGGGCAGTTGTCCGCAGAAACCGAGAGAATGGGTTTAGGGAGAATCCCAGTTCTCCACGTTGTGGCGTAAGTTTTTTCAAGGTCAAAAAAGGACACCAAGCACCATTGAGAAGGCTTCCCGGATGCCATGGCCTAGTTTGACCAAGGGATCGGCAGTCGAATGATTTTTTCGGAAACCAAAACTGGAAAGTTTGAGAAAGCTTGCGGCTCTCCAGAACAGGGAGGAAATGCGCCAGCGGCAATTTTCTCCATTAATTTCGTAGGATAACAGGTCAAGCGATAATGTGGTCTTTGGTTGTTCCGCCAACTTCGGATCTTTGGGCCAGGTTTTGGGATAGGAATGTACAAAAGCTGTAGTACACAAATAGGATTGGAAAAGGGAAGATTCCATCCAGATTGCTGTTGCTATGAGATCCAGCAAAAAGCTGATGGGCCGAGGGATGGATATGATGGAGCATGATGTACGAAATCATGTCTGGACCAAGAGCACCGTCTTTTGCTATTCGCCAGTGCAGTTTGATACTCTGCAAGTGTAAAAAGACGGTTGTAGGTATGATCTTCCCCTTTCGCTGTTGAAAAGTCTGGCAGTGCTGTGTCAGTTCTCAGTTTTTAGAAAGACTTCAAGTGCTAGCGGAAAGAAACTAAAGTGGTAGAAAACTAGATAACCTAACGCTCGCTAAGAGCATCAGGAAGTGGAGATGTGTCAGTTATATCAGGCCCATAACGGAGGACTGTGGATGAGCTGTTGTTGGATATTTTCTGTGTAACTTTCCACACTAAAGGAAGGGGAGTTGTTGAGTTAACAGTCGATATGCAAGTTCGAAAAGTAATTGTTCTGCGCTGTAAGGGGCGTTAATTGGCCGAGATCGCCTCCGCGCTGCCGGCTGCTTTAAAATATCATGTTTAGGGTGTACGGTTCCTTTGTGTATTGCCTGTTAGAGTTTCTGTCTTCTCTCGGTTGGCTTGTGCCCACTCTTGGGACCACCAAGGGGTTGCCGACAGCCAGCTTGAGGAAGATTGCGGAATGCAATCTTCCGCTGCCAAAATGAAGAAGCGAAAAGCATCATCAACAGTCGGAAATCGGTTATTGAAGGGAGAAAGATTGATAGCTGTGACCTGGTAAAAGGGAGCCCACTCTGCTCGATCATAACGTCCATCTGAAGTTAGGTTTTTTTGCATTGGGCTTGTACAAGCTCCTTTAAAGCTATTGGGTAATGATCACTGACGAATAAATAATCAGAAGGCGGGACCAGGGTAAAGCTAATCCCCAAGGGAATGGGAGAGAACTATCAATACAAGAAAAGGCTGTGTGTGCATGCTAAATGTCAATATGTTAGGGAGTCCTGTGTTTAAGGCATCCCAGGAAAGGGGGTTAAGGAAGATCTATTAGGATCTTGGACTTGACGAAGTGACAGAGTCGCCCCATAATTTTGGTGGAAGTTGAAAGTGCTCCTAGTATCACGACCGGAGTAGGCGGAGCGTGTTTAAAAGATCGAGCTAAGTCGACCTTAAGTAAATTCACTACTCGAGCAAGCAGATTGAGCAGATAGTAAGATCCGTGGACAAGTGAATTCGTGCTGCTACTGCATGAAGTTTGGTTTGGAGAGGGACTGAGGAATAGGGGACAGATTTGTGAAATGAGTATTCCTGCCCCTCCCTATCATTGTCACCTTTTTCTATAGAGGTTAGCGGCGATTTATATTCCGGACGGTTGAAAGAAGTCGCGATGACATAGTCGAAGTTCCTGTAAAACATATTCATTTTGGCTGTACACATGTTTTTAGTTGACAAGCTTCTTCAAAATTAGAATTAGCCAAGACAATCTCCATTGAAGGAAAGTGGATGCTATGTTCTAATAATATTATGATTGATGGTCTTTTTGAGACAATTGTCTCTACTGTGACTAGGGGTAGGATTGGAGGTAGATTCAAATGAAGAGGAAAAGGCTGAGACGTGGGATCTCGACGAGGAGGAGCAACAAATCTTGGTGGTAAAGAATAGTCATACAACGGAGATTTGGGTTGTACGACTGCTTTTGGGAGGGTGTTTTCAGTAGTATTTGGTGGGGGGGGCTTCACCATGAATACGAGATAAGTTGAGTTCAACGGTGTCCATCTTATTGTATGGGCTTGTTGGTCATTGGAAGAGCAACCGAAATGCTGATGTTTAATAATGGGAGCAGTATCAGTACTGCCAAAGCAAGCAGATTCTGAGA
>JABUQX010037844.1:15000-30000 GCA_015478945.1 Trachelipus rathkii
TCAGAGATATAAAAATATATACATACTTGATGTAAGTAGTGCAAAGTTTTTCGAGTAAGCAATGTGGATATATAAATAGACATAATTATGGTAAATTTAGGATAAATTAAACGAGTATATATAAGATAATAAGTGTATATGCTTTAGATTGACTATAATACAATATAATTTGTAGACAGTAAAGTATGGAATAGTATTATTTAAGTTATTGATTTATAAGATTAACAAATATTGAAGTAGTGAGTAACGTAATGTATAGAATAATTAGGAATAAAAAAAGTAATTAATTTAGGTAATCTTAGTAAATTAAAATAATTCAGCAGACAGTAATAACAGTAATGATTTATATTCCCAATAACAATAATTGTATGATATTAGAGAATAATAGCTATTAATTCGTATTATATGTATATTTCAAATAGAAAGTAAATCATTGATTTAAAAATTTAAAGTAAAATTTTTTATATGAAAGATTATATTTAATATATAATGGGAATAAAATCAGGCTACAAGATCCTGAACAGCAACTTGAAATAATATGTTTATTGCTTAGGATAATGTGAATTTAAATTGAGATTTTAATAATAACAATAATCATTTTTTTTAACTATTTTATTTAATTTATATACTGTATATATTTACCAATCATATTGAAAACATTATAACAGGAAGACAACAGAATTTATTAATTAAAGTGCTAGGATTAACTTTAATTATGTCTAGCTAAGCAGGAGTTGATTAATCATGTTATTCATTTTCTTTTAAAATTATCATTCAATTTAATGTTCAATATAATTTAGTTTATATTTCCTCATGTATTTAATTTATTAAAGTTATAATGTTTCAATAAATATTAACATAAGATTATACATATTAAGCATTTGGAAGCATACCATAGGCACGAGATTATGTATGGGAAAAAATAGATGGTTATAAAATAAGTAGAATTGATCTATTTGTTTAAATTTTATTTAATTTTAATATAAGAATAATGCCAAATGCCTTTTATACTTTTAGATGAATTCTTTTTAATGACCAAGTAAGTAAGTGATACTTAACAAAATAAGGAATATATGGAAAGTTAAATCATATACAATTTTAAAATATCTTTTTTTGAGAGTCTTTCCTATTTATGGTAGACTACATAATAAATAACGAAATTTAGAATTTCTTTAATAAAGAAATATATGATCACCGAGAATATAAATGATATTATACATTTTATATGGCTTTCTTTAACTGTATAATAACGTTAATCTTAATTCCTATTAATAGTAAATAACTAATATTTATAATCTCTAGTGCAAACCAAATATAAAATGATTAATAAGAATAAATGTAATATGGATAAGAACGTCAGGATTATTCAGTTAAATATATAATTTTTTTTTTAAATATTAATTAAATATAAGTTATAAAATTTTTAATATTTATTAATTTAATATAAATTCCATAATCTATTGTAATAAAGTTTTGAGTATTTATATCAAAATAAGCATTTATTTATAATTAATTATTTTAATTATCATTATAAGACTAACAGAAAATACTTATCTGTTTGAATGTTTAATGTTTTCACCTAATTAGCTTCATTTTAAAGTTAATAAATATCTAATGAAGCATTACTGCAATTCTATAAGTAGTTATCATTGATTATTTTATTTGATTGATGATAAATTACTTTATATATAATATTTATGGAAAGTACCTATTTATTATTACCTTGACGTATTATAATTAAAAAAGATGTAGTAAGATACATCACAATAGCTAATGACTAATACTATAAGTTTAATTTTTATAATTTTTTACTTTTTCACATATATTGTTAGTAAATGATAACTTAGTGTTAATAATCCAATTATTTATTAAAGATATATAGTATTAAATTAATTAATATTATTAGATAAATAAATTATTTATATACATGTCCAATAATGAAATATAAATATATTAAATAGCATATAAATATTATTAAAGTTTTTAATAAATATCTAGATTTTTAGAGTTTTTGTACTAAATATATTTATTGATAAAATAATTATGTATATTTAAATAAGATATTTAAATTAATGATATAACACATATATAAAAATATAATAACTTTGTTATTAAATTATATAATCTTAAGAAGTATTATTTAGAATAAATTAATAGAATCTATTATAATTTATTATAAAGTTTATTATAATCAAGCTAGAATATGATATAATATTAGAGTTTATATAAAAGTCAAGAATACATTAACAGTTTAATAAATTTTATAATTATTTATTAATTATTATCCTTAAATCTTTTATTTAGAGAGAATAAAAAAATAAATTTAAAATACTCATGATAATATTAATTAGCTTACGTAAAAGATATAAATTTAATGAGGATTTTCAAGAAAAGCAACTAGAGGTAGTTATAATTCGTTAGGATGCCCTATCCATCTCAATACTATACAGGACAATAAACTTAGTGGTTAAACCGGCTTAAGAGGAATTAGTAAACAATATTACATCTTCACTTAATAAGAAGCCTATGAATAACGCTTTTTTATAATGCTTATTAGATTAAAAGCCTTATTATTTTAATCATCCGATTTACTTTAATATAGCGAGGCAGTGCTATTATTATATTTAAACGGAAAGGAAGACCAATATATATAAAAAATTCTTTATATGGATTAAATTTATATACGGAGTATAATATAGAAATACTCTTATGTATTACCCTACAAAACTACACTTATTATCAAGAGTTCCCTAGAGACCTTTCATTGGAACTATGGCTATTAACTATAATAGCTACGCCGCTCACTCTACTAGAACTATTTGGAATAACGTGTAAGTTAGGTAACCGTAAGATAATTACAAGATGGGAGAGTCCATTCATAAATATAGAATTATACATATTTTTAAATCTTGCTTACGTATACTATTATATATAATCGATATAATACATCATTATATTACTATAGGCAATTACAGTGCCTTTATTACCCTACTTAGTTATCTTAACAGCGAGAATTCGGTAATTTAAAAGTGAAACCTATATAGTATATTCGGTAAATATACGCTTATATAGTAGCTATTAGTAGTAGGAAAAATGGCCAGATAGTAAATGAGATTTAACATACTGATATGAACTGAGGAGGTGACCCGAATATATAAATTTACTCCAAAACTTTCACCTTCGGAGTTGATATTATTCCTACTATAATAGAGACTTTATGGAGAAGTGGACCAATAAAATAATTATATAGCACTTGCGCACTATCATTATGTACAAGTTATAACTATAGGAATGTAGTACGAGCTAAATATGAAGAATTAGAGTATAGTAATAAGGAATAGATATAGAGAAATATTAATTATAAATATAGATGGATATAATATATATTATATATATATAATATATTATATATATATAGGTAGTAGTTATAAATTAATATTATATATAAATTGAATATATATTAATAAGTAATATATAAGTTATAATAGTTATAATATAAATAACTATAGTATAGATCATGATAAATAGGGTATTTATATAGGTATTATATTTAATTAGTTATTAATATTATTAATATGAATATATTAATAATATTTGATATATATATAGATATATATATATTAAAGGTAGAGTTAAATATATATAATATAATAGATTATATATTAATATTTATTATAATACTTATTATTAATATATATATATATAATATAAATATCAATATATATATAATATATAACTAGTAGTATAATATTATAATAATTATATATAAATTATAATAATACTGAAATATAATTTTGTTAGTATATATATTATATAAAGAATATATATATCATATTGATATATTAATATATTTTATATAAATAGATAGTATATATATATTAAATATATAAATATATATTATAATAATTTATAAATTATATATAATATATATATATATATAAAATAGAGTGATATAATATTAGATTATATATATAATATATAGATCTATATTGTGATATATATATATTAGGATATATATATAGACTTTATACTATACTATTATATATATAATATTCTAATATATATATAGTATATATATAGTGTAAAAGTGGAGTAATATATAAATAAGTATATATTATGATATATAGAATATATATATATACTATTATATATATATTACAAAAGAAAAGGAATGTTTGAAATATGAATGTATAAGTTTTCTTTCTTAGATAGTATTATATTTTATATATTAGGATATATTGATAATATAATTCTTATTGATATATATATATTATATATTATATAATTATGTATTAATAATATGCTGTATTATAGTATATAATATAATAAGGCTGATATATTTGCTTAAATAATATATATATATATATGTATTTAGATATTTATTATTAATAATATATAAGTATAGTATATTGGTAAGATTTAAAATTTGACAGAACCAGATGCTTCCATAGTGACAAGGGATAAAGAACTTTTATTTAGCCATCTTCACTTAGTATTATAGAAATATTCTTTTTTGGACACGAAATTGGGGATGCACAAATTTATATATGTACTTGAGAAAAAAATTGACACGTGCTTACTTATGGATATCTTAATGTTTATATTAGTGGAGCGTTAGGTAATTTCGCATGTAAGCGGGTAACTTCGGATTGAAAGCGTTGGTACATTGCGTGTATGTGTCGGTGATAACCATCGTGCAAGCGTGGGGTACTTATTCGGTGAGACGTGGTAACATTTCGGAGTAAGCGTGGGTTTAAATGAATGCGTAAGACAGCAGCAAAAGTAGAACTCGTATACCATAGCTAAGATAGAACTGTTACAGGTGAATAAAGGCTCATCTTACGGTTAATGATGATGGTTACATAATAGATGGAGGTGATTGGGAGAGGTGGCTCCAAAAACCTGCGGGGGTGGCCTACTTCCGTCCAGAATGGGGGGCGACAGGTATACGGCACCGTCTAGTATAGGTGGGGACCCAGCTCTTGGGGCGGTAAGCCAGCGGCAACTATATTTAAATCTTCCGTCAGAATTAAGGGCGGAGCTATGGCCCACTTCCACTGTCCCAAAAGCTCTAAAGGGACTCGACGAAGTGAGGGTCTAGTAGAGGAGGTGGTCCTTTAACTTCTTAATTCAGTGTGAACATTTAATCGTTATGTCTGTTTTTTGCTCCTATGTATATCCGAGGGTGTATTTATTCATGTTCCTATTTAGAAAGTTAATTGTTGTTACTTGTATAGTAATTTTTATAGCAGATATGATTAAGAGTTTCTGGTTAGGTATATAATACATTCCGAGGAAAGTTTTTAAGAGGTATTGTCATAACTGTTGTTTATGGTCTATTAAGTGAGGATTTTAGTTGGCTATATGCAGTCTTTAAATGTTTTAAAAATTTATAGATTATATCCTTAATTTTACTTTTAAATTTAGTGTATTTATGGGATGATTTTTGTCGAATGGTAAGTATTTATAAATTATTGTTTTTGCATAAAGAAAGGTTAGAGAAAAGATTATGAGGAAGGGATAAAAATCATTTGAAAGTGAATGCACGAAAAATGTTAATTATTCTCGATTTTGATTTGAATTTTGAGAGGTGTTAGGTTTGATGCTGGTAAGAACTATAGAAGTAAGTTGTTAGATATTTTTAGAAGTTGATAGTTATTTGATAAGTATTCTTTTGGTTTTTTTTTTATTTTAGTTTTCCTGTAGTTTTGAAGTTATTAAGTATTTTGTGTTTGTTTTTTGATTTGTGTTTGGTCTTTTCATATTATTTTTGTAAAAAACGTATTTTAGTGCGTGATGAATTGTTTTAAAGATGATTAATGGTTTAGTTTTCCGTTGTGTCTAAGGAATATTATTTATATTTATGTAGCTATTAAGGCTATGGCAGAAGAGTGAAGTTCTGACCCACTACTACATATTTTAGAAGATTCTAGATAGCTTAGGCTATATTGGCCAAAGAGGAGTCTATCCACTTCCTTTATGTTTAGTTTTGCCTTTGCGGTTGACATGTCTGTCAAACCTATTGCCGGTATTAGTCCAAAATAGTTAGATTTCCTAGGGAAACGCTATTTGCAAATCCGCTGAAATAGAATAGGATGGGGTGGAGGGGATAGCTCTTCTCGCATTCTACTTTCGGAGCATATGACTTTTTTTTTTTGGTAATTATTTTATGCTGCTGTTTGATAAATGATTATAAAATGAACAAAGGTTTATGTGAATAGTTTTTACGAAAGAGATCCATGGTATTAATGAGGTAACATTAGGAAATGAACATGAAGTAATTTAAGTAAGAAGGAAATGAGGAAATATTTTTGTTTGAAGTCTTGAAGGAATGCTGAGAGGTTAAAATCTTTTGAGATAGATCTCGGAATAGATATGTAGTTTACGTGCTTTAATCCGTTATTCCTTCTTTGATATATCAGCATTGAAAGAGAACCTAGTAATATCTCCGTTTCCTTGATTAAGATTCTTGTAAATTATTGTATATTAGTTTTAAGTTTTTAATAAAATTTCTATTTACCGAAGGCTCTAATATATTATAATTTTTAGTGAAATTAATTTTATAATAAACCTAAGCCCAAGAAGTTTCATATTAGAATTAGTTTAGAATAAGTGTGGAATTAATCTAATTCCTTTAATAAAAAAGTTGAAAAATCTTAAAATAGGGGTGGCAGTGAGTTAAAATTTTACTTTTTTTCTAATTTCTCAACTTCCATCGCCATGAGAACAGATTTATTAGTCTATCTCCTCGAAACTCTTTTAATCAGCTTGTGCTGTTGTCACCCTTTATTTTCAACGCGTTTTCAGCTGAGTCATGCGTGTTGTTACCCTAGCTTCAATTGTGTACGGTAAATATCGCACTATTTTTATTTTATCCTTTCGTCTTGTTTGCAGTGTTTGGTGTCGTTCGTGTTGTTAATTTTATGTTTACCTTTTCCTTTGTATATATGTGAAAGAATGATTTGTTATATACGATATATTAGTATACATACAACATAAAACATCAACCATCGCATTAACAAATATATTATTATATATTAGTTTATATATATATATTATATTTAATTTAGTTATTTATTATATATTATATATTATATATATATTCATTATGATATAATATTATATATATATATTTTTATATATATTTATTATATATAGTATATAGATGTATTAGTATATAATATATATATATATAATATATATATATATATATATATATATATATATATATAAATATATACTATAATATATATATATATATATATATATATAAGTAAATTTTTCTCACACGCCTGTAATAAATACTTACATATGCATCTGCATTACGTCTGAATTGTATCTGATATATATATATATATATATATATATATATATATATATATATTATATATATATATATATATATTATATATTATATATATATATATATATATATATATATATATATATGAGCATTCAATTGGATTTTTATAAAATTTTTCCTATTTCTTTTAATATATATATTTACCTGTAGATATGTATTATATATATATAATATATATATATATATATTATATATATTATATATATTTATATATATTATATATATACGAGAGAGAGAGAGAGAGAGGAAGGAGAAGAGAGAGAGAAGGACAGATTTGAAAATCCTTTCTGGAAGAGGAAGTAAGAAGAATGCAATAAGATAAAATGAAGAATTTCGTACACATTGGGGTGGGGTTAAAGGGGAGGAAAGAAAGGATAGATTGGAGGGGCTCCCAAGTATAAGAAGAAAGTCATTGGGATGGGGGATAAGGGGGATCAATGAATAAACAAACGCCAGCATCTAGAATAATAAGCCAAATTTTAAATAAAACCGAGCTTTGAAACACCTCCATGCTGATGGCGCTTGGTTCATACTAACTACATTCGAAGGCGGGGCCAGGATTTAAATGCTCAAACAGGTCTTAAAATTGCCAAATGGCATATCATCACCAACGAATATCGAAATTAGAAAAGGAAACAAAGAGTTCATTAGCTGAAACTTCGTATAGAAGAAATAGATTTATATGACGACACGTAAGCGCAATAAGTCATACTAAAGAGACAATTACATTCGTGCCGACAACGTTTTGACGGCCCTCAGCAAGGGAAGGGAACAATTACTCGTGCCCGACAACGTTGACGGCCTCAGCAGGAAAGGGCTTAAATTTGTCTTTTAGGATGATTATTTAAAATTATCATTTAGTACATAATTAACTGTCTTATTATTTAAGTTACCCGTGTAAATGAAGATTTGAGATGTTTAAAAAGAGATTTATTTTATTATTTTATAATAAAATGCCATGGCTTTATTTAAATTTATTTATCAAGTTAAATGTATATACAAATAGAATATTGGATGAATACTTTTAACAATCTTTTTGAGCTTCGCAATGATACAGATTTGAAAGACGATTATTTGCTCTTCTCAAAAATGACGCGTATTCGTATATTTGTTTCAATAATAATTTAAGAATCTTTAAATAAACTTTAATTGTTAACTGATCCCTTCAGAATAGTAAATGTCAAAGGTTTTAAAAGTTTTTTAAATGTTCTATGGTGATTTGTTATCATTTTCCTATTTTTTTGAAGGACGATATTTTGAAAAGCTTTTCTTGCGTTCTCAAGGATGCGGAACACATGCCGCTACTTAAGTTTTTTTTTAAGTTTTCTTTCCATATAAGATATTTGAGGAACTTTTATGTGTTAAACAATTAGTTTTAAGAATAATATTAGTAGTATTTAGTATTTCCCGTAGTCAAAAGTTGATAATATTGCTTAATAAATATTATTAACAGTTTATAAAATCATGTAGATGTAATAATGTAATTATTGATATTTAAGGTATAATAAGTTACACTGTCTCTGGAACGTCTCAAGATATTTTAAGACTTATTTTATTAAAATTTTATGTCATTAGTTATGTAATTATATTAGAAAAAGTAATTCTTATAGTTAATAATTTAATTTATTAACTTCTTCCACTATTAATCTGAGGCAAGAGATTTGAGGATTTCAAAAAAGCAACTAGGGAGTTCTCCAGGCTATCTCACTAGGCAACTGTGGTTAAACCGCTTTAGGAAAGCAATAGCTCCAACGAACCTTAATTTTTAAGCTAAACTAAGCTTCACTTGGTTAGCGCCAGTGCTTACGGAAGTGGCCGAAGCATTGTTTACTGGAAACGGTAGTGACCGTTTCCCAAACTCCACTTCGAGTTTCCCTAGTGCTTTTGGAAGTGGCAATAGCTCGCCCTCAACTTGGACGGAAGTGGCCGTAGAGTGGGCCCCATTTTAAGACGGTAGTTACTGTCGCCCAAGGACTTCAGCCTTTCCCTATGTCAAATTCGGAAGTGACCGATTCCGCGCCAGTGCTTACGGAAGTGGCCGAAGTTGTTTTCTGGAATGGTAGTGACCGTTTCCCAAACTCATTTCGAGTTTCCCCAGAGCTTTTTGGACAGTGGCCCATTAGCTCGCCCTGCATTCTGACGGGAAGTGGCCGCAGAACGTGGGTCCCATTTTTAGACGGTAGTTATCTGTCGCCAAGGTCTTCACCTTTCCTAGTCGAATTCGGAAGTGGCCGATTCGCGCCGAGTGCTTACGGGAAGTGGCCGAAGTACTGGTTTATTGAACGGTAGTGAACCGTTTTTCCCCAACTCACCTTCGAGTTTCCCTAGATAAGAGCTTTTGGAAGTGGCCATACCTCGCCCTCATTCTGACGGAAGTGGCCGCAGAGTGGGCCCCATTTAGACGGTAGTTACAGCTCGCCCTCATTCTGACGGAAGTGGCCTCAGAGTGGGTCCCATTTTAGACGGTAGTATTAAACACACTAAGCTGACCTTTTCTGTAAAGTTTTTATTCTAGTAGGTATATGAATGTAGTTTTTATTTGCACTCTAAAACCCTACGGCGAATTTACCACGCTCACGAAGTTACAACGCTCACGAAGTTACCAAACGCTCACGAAGTTACCACGCTCAAGAAGTTACCACGCTCACGAAAGTTACCACGCTCACGAACTAATCATATGTCAATGTTATTTTATCATTAAAGATTAACTACTTAGCTACCAATTGTGTCAAATAAAGAATATATAATAATAAAGTCATTGCTAAAATAAAAGTTTTCTTATCCTGTCACCTGAAGATTGTCTTGTCAAAGTTTAAAATCTACATTGGATGGCATAGCGTTGAGACAGATAGCGGCTAGACAAGTACACAGTAATTAACTTTGCTAAACAGGTGACAGGCAGTTAATAATATTTAATGTCAAATAGTAAAAAGTGAAGTAAATATTAAATTTCAATAGTAAACTTTCATTAAAAGATAAATCTAATAAAAATGTTGATACATCGAAGACTAATAAAGAAACTTCAAAGGAAATTAAGACTAATGATAGTCATTAAATCATAAAACACTTCAATCAAATAATGATAATAATCTTAAATCTTAATGAAAGTGATATCCTTTTTAAAGATTAGTTTATAACTATTTGAGAAAATTAAAAAATCGTCCATGCGCAAAAAAAAATACGATAACTGTTTCTAATGAGACTGAAGCCTTTCAAGGAAAGAAAAGAAAAAAGAAAGAAAAAGAAATTTGTCCAAATAAACGATAGTTATAGTAGTCATACTAAAAATGATAATGTTGAAATAATGACTTTAATATTTACAGTGCATAAACAAGATAATGGTAATATAAACAATACTAATAATGAATGGGTATAATATTATAATGGTAATAGAGCTGATAAATTTATATTCTTATAGTGATGATGAGAAATAATAACGATAATAATATAATGATAACCATATTATTCATAACAATTATAGACATAGATGGTAATGTAATGGTAAAAGATTGAAAGTGCAAATTAATACACCCATATTTGTGACGACTGTTGAAGAATATTTATGATGATAAATACCTATGGTAAGCGTTAACGTTATGAACTAAAAAAAGAAATTGTAATAGTAAAAATAAATTCGCAGCAGACAGTAAATACAATAATTTATAATATTACTAATAACAATAATGATGATTTAGAGAATAAAGCTATTATGATATAGGTAATAGAAGGATAATGATAATATATTGTCATGGCTATAAAGATTGATAATATTAAATGGTATAAATAAATATAAGCTATAAGTTGATTAAAATTTGTTATAATGATAATATTGATGAATATGTGCGAAAAAGTGATTTTTATAATGATTATAGTACTGATAGTAATAAAGACAATGGCAAAGATGATAATGAAAGTTGTAAAATTAACAATACAAGTAAACGTGACGATATTGATGTCCATCTAAGAGATGACAATACTATTATTTATATTAATAATGGCAACCTTAATGAATTTTTCTTCATTAAAATATGGGAGGAAGAAGATTTTATTTCGATCGGTGAAGCACAATTGCTTTGGGAGGATAAATCCTCAGGACAAATACTAGTTTCCTTGCGGATATACTTTTTGCCCGAAAACACTCCAGAAGGTCGTGGAGAGGAGCACGGAGAGGTAAGTAATAATGATAATAAGCGTCCTTGTGTTAGCTAATGAAAAAAAAAATAATGCGCATTTAATAAATTATAGAGTTCTTCTTAATATATATATATATATATATATATATATATATATATATATATATATATATATATATATATATATATATATTATACATATATATATATATATATATATATATATATATATATATATATATATTATATATATATATATATATATATATATATATATATTCCAAGAACATTTATTCCATTTTTTATCAAGTATTTTTTACTCTTTTCCGTTTGTATATTGTTGATTTTTATTATTAATTCAAGTTGACTCAAATGTGTGTATGTATTGTATATGTGTATGTACATGTATGTATGTATGTGTGTATGTAGTACGTCAGTGGATTCATCCAATTTTGCCTCGCGAAAATTTATATATTTAAAATATATATATATATATATATATATAAACATATATATATATAAGAAGAATATATATATATATATATATATATATATATATATATATATATATATATATATATATATATATATATATATATATATATATATATCCCAATTACCCCAGCCATCTCCCCCCCCCTCCACACTTTAACTTTAAGCCTGTCACTTCAATTAGTTTTTTTTTTTTTAGAAGTAATTAAAAAAAATAATTTTTTGAACAGTTAAATATTTTTAATTAATGGAAACTAATTTGATACTAAGGCTACTTATATCAATATTTTATTTAATTAATTAATCATGTAAATTAAAATAAATAAATAAAAATATTATTGATATTGTATTACTATATATTGTTTAGTATTTTGTAATTATATATAAATATATATCGAGTAAAACAAAATGGCGCCTGAGATGAGAGAATGAGAGAGAGAAGCAAGTTTTCTTCTTTTTTTTTATCTTTAAATATATTTGTTTATCTTATTGAATAATTTATGTAAATAAAATAAAAATGAAAATAAATATATTATAATAATTTTATTACAATTAAAATTAGACTACAAAATTATTTAATTAGATGTTTTTAAATTAATTATTATCATTATCGAAGGAAATCATTTGAAACTGAGCATTTTTAGGAAGTTTCAATACAAACATGATAACTAAGCGCCACGTTTAGTATTAATGTATTGCCATATGTAGGCCATGCATGATGCTACTACAGTTGAGTCCAATAAAAGCCTTGAAAACGAGCCATATATAAAAGGGATACTTCGCTAAAAAAAATTACATTAAATAATATAACTTTCATACCTTTTAAAATATTACTAATTACGGTAATGCACTCAATATAGGCCTTTAAAATTATTTTATAGGCTAAACTATCTATCTTTTAGTATTTATGTAGAATGTACGTTTGTGTATGTATTTATATATACACATTTTTTTTTCTTTTGATATTCGATATGAGACGAAGCGTCAAGTGATTCTGTTAGATGAAAATCGACCTTACGGTATATTGAAAATAAGAGTTAAAAGACCGGTCGCCTAGACTATGTGGGTTACTTCTTTTTTAAATTCATTTTTCAGCTCTTTCTTTTTCTATTCAAAGTTTAATTTTTTTTCCTAAAATATTTAATTTTTCCCTTATATTTTTAAAAAATATATTTAAAGAATTTTTCTCTAGTTGTGAAATTGATGTGTTAATAATAATTATTTTTTTTTTTATAAATTATCGTTTTTAATTATTGAATATTGTTTCAATGTATTATGTTGTATACTTATAAAAACTTTTATCACCATCTGCTCGGGGGAGTGTATAAGAACGAGTCCTTAGTATAATATATATATATATATATATATATATATATATATATATAGTATATATATATACAAGCTTAGGTTGTGAAAAAACGTTGTTTTTAATTTGTTTTTGTTTGCAAAAAAAAAACGTTTTTTTTTTTTTTTTAAGAACAAAAAATGTTTTTTTTTGTGTTTATTAAAATTACCTCGTTTTTATGTATATTAAAGGTTTAAATTACCAATACCCCTTCTAGGCCTAAATATTGATTATACAGATTTATATATACAGAATTTATATTATATATATATTAATATATATATATATAGAATATATATATATTATATATATATATTATATATATATATATATATAAATATATATTATATATATATAATATGATCAGAAAAAAGGATGTGTATAACAGTGATTGGTGTCGGAGAAAATGCAAATGTATGAAGTGTATTGATTCTGTGAGGAGAGAGGTATGTGTGTAAGTAATACTTTCTTTAAACACAAGATTATCCATAAGTATACTAAAGTTGGTGTAGGTAGAGATGGTATCGAAGTGAAAAGTATGATTGATTTTGTGTTGTGAAGAAGGAGATGTTGAAATATATGTTGGATGTTAAATCAGTTAGTGGTTTGAATATGATTATCGGATCATTATGTTATTCTATGTAAAATTAAGTTCTTGGATGGAGAGGAAGGTTATACGGAAGGAAGTGGGTAAAATAAGAGTGAGAAGTTACGTGAACAAGGTAATAAGGATAAGTATGGAAGAACGCTTGCAAGTAAATCAGTTGATGTGAACAAGCTGAAAACTTAAATACAATCGGGAACAATTAGTAGCAGTGCCAAAAGCAAAGTATGTGGGTGTGCTAAAGTAGGGAATAAGAATTGCTAAACAGTGATGTGGGAATTGAAGAGTTGAATTGCAAGCGGTTTTTTTAAAATAAAAAAAAAGCCTGACACGTGGTTCGAATGTACTAAAAGCAAATGATGATGTTTCAAAAGAAAGATGCTTGGAATTATATAAGGAGGAAAAAAGAAATGCTTAAAGATGCAAACGTAAGAGAAAAGAAGAGGAAAATAAAAACAGTTTGGAAGGAGGATGATGGGACATTTACAAGGGAATAAGGAAGCTCTTCTGGAAGGAAGCGCGAAAGGTTAAAAATTAGAAATAAGAGGAACCTGCTCAGAATAATGAATAGGGATGGTTTTTGTAACTGATGAAAATGGATGTGAGGGCAGTGTGAAAGAACACTTCGAAAAATCTGATAATATAGGCAATTAATGAAGATGATAGGTGACTGTGGTGTGGGTTTGATGTCAAAAGGAAATAGTATTTAGGATTGAGGTTATTAGGCACAAGAAGAGAAATGGGTAGAGTTGAGATCATAGGTGAAAAGAATTGGTTAAATCTGCCAAGGTATATGATGAAAATACTCGTGAAATGATCAAGAACGGAGGCAAGTTTTTGAATTGTTGGTATCTTGAAAGTTGTCTTGTTAATAAACATTTATGAGGAGGTATTAGTTCGAGGATTGAAGGAGAGCAGTTAATAGTACCCTTAATTTATATAGGTGTAAGGAGAGTAAAGGAACTAGAAAGATTATAGAGGAATTAGTTTATTGAGTGTTATAGAAGATATATGTTGGTATTTTGGTCGAAAAAGTGCGCTGATAGTGCTGAAGGACTGATTG
>JABUQX010037845.1:0-20000 GCA_015478945.1 Trachelipus rathkii
GCAGCAATATTTTGCGTTATATTATTATTATTATTATTATTATTATTATTATTATTATTATTATTATTATTATTATTATTATTATTATTATTATTATTTATCCGTTATTTAAACTGTCATTTATTTTCGCAAAATAAACGCAATTTGTTAAATGAAGGAAAAGAAAAATTTAAAAATGGATGTTCCAACTAAACTTACTAAAGGATTTCTTTTATCCTTACACTTTGTTATAAATGAATGACCTTTGCTTCATAAAACGTAAGACATAATTCAATTATTTATCATCTCAAATTTGCTTCATAAAACTTAGACATAATTCAATTATCGTCTCAAATAGAAAATTATTTCCTGCAACTCCACTTATACTATCAATCACACGTAGAAATTATAAGTGCTGAAAAAAAACGTCCTCGTTTTTTAATTAAATCGTGCTAAAAAGAAAAGAAAAAAAGTTTTTTTTTCCAAAACAATATATTATTTTACTAGTTTACGTTGTTTTTATTATTTAAAGCTAATTTCATTATTAATAGTCTTGAGAATAGTTTTTTCCCCATAATTGTCCTATATAAATAACTGGTTTTTAATGGTTATTAGTTAGACACTATAGTTTTTTTTATTATATTATTTTTTAATGTTAAAAAAAATCACAAACGTAAGTTGTTACGAAAATTTACATCATTCTTAATTAATTTATGGAATTTTTTTTATTCTTTTCTATTAAACATGGCATAACAATATATATAACACTTTCGTTGCAAACGATAACAGTTGAAGCAGTTTTTAAAATAAAAATTTAGACTTGGATAATCTTTTTAAAACATTTTAATAACTCAATACCCGAATCTCATGATTTAACACTTAAGAATGATGTCAATTTTTGAAACGACTTACGTTTGTGAATTTTTTTTCCCTGCTCAACATTAAAAAATAATAATAAAAATAAAACGATAGTGTTTAACTAATAGTACCAAATTGCGCACCTGCTTCATTAAACTAGTTATTTAAACCGTAACAGCTATAAAATAGTAACATATGTTATTTGGTAAAAAACAAAATTAGCTCAAAAACGATTGAAAAAAAAAAAAACGCTTGATTTTTTTTTTTTTTTACAGTCACACGTCGTTTGTCATGCTCGAGTCATGAATGAGCATTTTCAATTTTTTGTAAAGAATTAATAATTTTAACCAGTAAAAAAGTAAAATAAGATCCTGAATTGAATATATTTTTTATTATCTTCCTCTATCTACACATCGTTCCTTACGAGTGAAAAGCACATTGAAGTTAAAAAAATGTTTTGAAACTTTTGAAGCTACTTATAAAAAACAAAGCTCGCCTCATGTGTTTCTCAAAAGTGTTTGCACTTGTAAGGAAATTTTGTAATCTATTTACTCGTGCTCGTTCATGATGGCACGAGAGGTCTAGATAATAATTTAAACTCATAGATGGAACAATGTTAGCATCTTCAACCGACTATTGCTCTGTATCGGAAATGCTGAGTTTTAAACGCCCATGTAGAAACCAGGGTTGTGGAGTCGGTTCAAAAATTTTCCGACTCCGACTCCACCCTCTTCAAAATTACCGACTCCGACCTTTTCAAAATTACCGACCTGACTCCACCCTTTTGAAAATTGCCGACTCCGACTCCGATTCCACTCTTTTGAAAATTACCGACTGTTGAAAATTACCGACTCCGACTCCACCCTCTTCAAAATTACCGACTCCGACTCCACCCTTTTCAAAATTGCCGACTCCACTCCACTCTTCTAAAACTGACACTGACTCCGACTCCGACTCCGACTCACAACCCTGGTAGAAACCGCCTTGAACTAAACTCTAAAGCGTCGGCGACCAACGCCAACCAAGTATATATATAACAATAGGAAAATTAATGAAATATCGCCATTATGAAAAATAGGAAGAATGTATATTAAATGAAAGGAAAAAGAGTGGAGTGATAAATGGAAAAGGAAAATAAGTTGAGAAAGAAAGAAAAAAAACAAAACAAAAAATATTATTCAAGAATTCGGCCATGGCAAAAATTGGATTTAAATGAAGGTCAAAAATTCCCTCGTGAAAATTGTGAAAAATTAAAATCTTTCCACTCGAGTCAAAATAAAATTCTCCTGAATCTTTAGAGAGTAACCCTAGAAGGAGGTTATATGTGGTTTGTGGCCTAGTAGTGATAAGGACAGAGCATCACGTCAAGGTTGACAATCTCATATGACATATATGTGTGAGATAATAATAATCCTGCGCGGTGTCTGTAAAAAGCACAGCTTAATATGGAAAGAATCTGTGTCTGTCAAACAGAAATTGTAAATATCTCAATCAAGAAATTCGAGATCGTTACTTTATGGATAAGAGAAGAAGATTATGTTTCGCTCGATGGTAAAATAAAGTAGAAAAATAGATCAAGAGGATGATGGAAGAGAAGAAAGAAAGCTTTAGATATATAGTCTAGCACAGAGCTTCGATATTTCCTCCGAGGAGTTCTGTTCTGAAATATGCGAAGTGCACGATAGATTGTCAAAGGTATATAAACGGTTCTTCCTTAGCTCTCTCCAGGGTGGTCGCTGTCTGAAGTGCTAGTTCTGGCCAGACACACACATTTTCAAGCTGATAGAAGTTAACTATCATGTCGGGAATTTGAGGATGTCTATAGATAGGATTTTCTCTTTGTTTTGTTGTTTGTCCGATCCATAAAGTGTCACTAGGCATTGATTAGCCTCTTGGCATCTATAATTTTAGATTTTTCGCTATAGCTCGTAATACAAGTTCGTATGATCCAAGATTTTTCGGGTTTTGTTTGTTCTGTGCATAGTTTGCGGATTTACCTGCGTGTATAACACTATTGGGCATAATGGCCTGTCATTCCGTTTGGCACAGTTTTAACTTACTCAACAATTCAAACTTGAGATTCTCAATTTGGTATACTAATTAGCCCCTAGTAAGTATTATTAGATTTGCACTTGTAACTGATGTGAGAACGGTGTCCGAATGATAATTTGATAACCAGCCGCTTGTATTACTTTTCTCTTATGTCGTATTAGACTCTCTTGATTTTTTGAACATGTAGAGGTACACTCCGGGTCTCAGCATGGAAGAATAATCAAGCATACATAAATGATGATTAAAATGATGTTGTGTTGAGAGTTAAGTAAATAATAGGACGAGAGAGCCACTGGCTGCAAACCCCCTCATTTGTATAATAATTTAGCTTTGAGATGTGTCTCCCTCCGATGCAGGCTTGTGGGCTTCCTCTTGTAACCGACTCCAGAAGCTTACAAAATAGGAGACATCATATTTAATCCTACTTATATTTCCTTTCACCAATATTGAGTGGAACGTACTGAATTTGTCTCTTTCCCACGTAGCTTTTACTTATACAATACACTATGTAAGTTCCTAATAAATTTAAAGTGTGAGTTGGGATACCAATGTATCGAATGACTTGTTTCAAATCTATTGGCTACTATTTAAGAAACCTGAGAAGGATAGGTAAAACATGTTTCCTTATTCCTTGTATTAAATCCAATTTAGAGCATGATTTTGTGTCAGATCCAGCGGTATTAGTGCTTGGTGGTCGGCGGAGAAGGTCTAATGAACATTTTGAGTCCGTATATGTAAACTCGACTTAAAGTTCTGTATTCATGAGCAAAGTGTGCATTAAAACTGGTGAGGTACGTACGTCTACCTTCATATACCGAATTTAACTTCTCTCTGCACCCTTTGCAGCACATAATTGTATGATAATTTAACTAAGAGTAATAAATGTTAGGCTCTATTACTAAAGATGGGACTAATGCATAATTCTTTTCTAATATATAGAAAGGTGCGCATTTCTTTTTCAAAAAAACTTTGATTATGTTGTTATAGAAATTACACCCCGACATATTTTTATTAATATTTTGTTTGATTATCTTTCTCCTCTCAATGCTTTTATAAAATCCACTGTATTCTATTATATGTTCTGGATCATTGTCTGAATAAGTGGTTAAGAGGAAATTTTTTTGGAATACCTCTTGAGAATATGTACATTTCGATACCGCGCCCGTCGCAACTTAAGATCATTATAACACAATGAGATCTGGAATAAACTTTTCTACGGAGAGGCTAACTCGACATTCTATTGTTCTATTAGAGATTATACAGATTAGTGCTACACCGCATTGCCGAGTTTGTGCTAATCGGAGTAGATTTAGTGCACTACTAGAAAAGTTCACAGAATCTTTTTGTATTAACAAACTCTGCAAAGTGTTATATATATTTTTTTATATAGATCTAAAAAAATGTAAGTCATTAGTGTCCAGATTTTTGATTCGCACATCATGAACAGACTGATTGTCATTATTACGTATTATGCTTTTGGAGTGTAACCTGTTTTTTCAAAAAAACTAAGCAACCCTTTGTGAGAAAACTTCTATTGTTGAGTATCTTTGAATAATTTGGTGTATTATATTATTTTTAATTTAGTTATTCTCACTTTTAGATTTGAGCACGTTCTAACACTGGACTTTGGATCTGACATATAGGTGACTGTATGATTTGGTTGTGATCTATATAGTGTCGTATGGAAAGCTAATGTTCTAAAGGAGTTTCTCTCTTGATTTATATACTAATCACAGTTGATAAAGTCTTAACAATATAATCCGATTTGAAAACCTTGGCGTAATTGAATGGTTTGCGGTAGCTTGGGGATGCTAATTGGAATAGAGCGCATATCTCTATAATCTAGAGAGTGTGGTAATTTATTCGCGATATGAGCTAATGTATCTTTCAATGAAGGATTGTTTATTTTATATATAAATCTATTATATCGAGAAATGATCATATTATATGATCCGTTTGGATGGATTATCAGATTAATTCTTACAGGAATATCGGTGAAAGTTTGCCAAATTTGAGCTTATTCATTGAAGTTTCTTTTTATGGATATATGTTTAGATAATAAAGAGGATGTTTTTTATGTTATTAGATAAGTAAAGTAAGTATTCTATAGCAATAAAAATCAGGTTATTGCAATATTTGAGCGGTAAACATCATAAATACGGGGGAGAGCTATGAATGTAAAAATATTCAATGGTGATTTATTAATATGAGTGACTTATGATTATTTTGGTTAATGAGTAATTGAGGAGGAGAGATCAGCTTCCGAAAGTTTATTTTATAGATAAAAAATAAAGTATAGTATAATGTATATATATATATATGAGATAAAATAATTATATATGATATATATATATATAGAATGCTGTGTTGTGTGTTGTTATTATGATTCATTGATATGAATCACCTATATCTTTGAGTTAGTAATAGGTGTGTATATATATGATAGAGTATATATATATATTCCGAGGGGTGGTGGGTATATATATATATAGTATCTTAAACAAAGAACATAAAGTGGGAAAGGCTAAAGAATTAGCAATGTCCCCTAGCTTCAGTTTATCAGGGAATTTGAAACTATCCGGCGTTTAGTGGTTATAGAGGTGTGAGATGCATATAGCATATCGAGGATTGCATTATATCGAACTGCTGTGAGCTGATACACCAGAACTAGAGTGAGCCCAAGAGAAGTTGTAGTATGTCGAAAATAGAATGCAGATATTAATAGCAATACTCTGAGAGTATGATATTGTCCCTGCTCATTATGGTCTCGATCATCTTTATCTCAATTGCATTAGGGTTATGTTCGCGCAGTCTTGTCGCAAGTCGTGGTTCATCTCTATCGTTTGATGTGATAGTAATTTAATGTGTATTGTACGGATAATTTGTGAATTGTATTTACATTAATTGCTGACAAAGTGTGACTCAAGACCTATTTAGATCTGTAAAGCTTAAGTGGGCTCTAATAGTCACACTAGTATATAAAGATTGGTATAGAAAGAGTGTGATAATTCACAGAGGAGACAGTGTGTGGTTCTGTATCGGTATTGGAGATTAGGGAATTTATGTGTCTTCAGAGTCGTAAAGTCGCGAGCATGATTGGTACGAGCAATTATTTGTCCATTACGCCGCAGCAGTTTTCTCTCGCAACCATCATTAACGTCGGCGCGATCCGGTTCAATCCCGGCCAGACACAGAAAGCCACAAGATACAGCACCAAAAGTTAGTAACTCCTTCGTCGATTTACCGCGATTCCCAACAATTTACTCTATGTCTTTGCTCTATATAATAAGATCATAAATAATAATAATTGTAGCGAATTAAATGTTTATAGCTACATATATATTTATAACTCAAATACTTATAATATATATATTATAATATATTAATTTATATATAATATATAAATATATATATATATATAATATATATATATATATAAAATATATAATATTAATATATTAATATTATATATATATATATATATATATATATATAAATTAATAAAATAATATATATATAATTCTTCACTATAAACAATGATAGCATGCAAATCCTAAGTTAATATTAATTTTTTATTATTTATTAAGTTAATTAACTTATTTTTTTAAATATATACATTCATATTATAATTTTATTATAATTTTATTATTTTTTGTTAGACCCTCTACGCGACCTACTATAATAATCAACTACGTTATATATCTGCCTCGCAGGCGCTAACTATCCACTTGGAAGTGTCAGACGACCACCTGTTTTAAAGCCACATCCCTCACACACACTCACACACGTATTGAATGGTTGGTAATGTTTTTTTATTTTAGGTAAGAAAAATTAAAATTTGAATTTGCTAATAAATGAAAACTAATTAAGAAATGTCTGAATACTTATTTATATGTTGTGTTGTATATGAATGTTGTGTTCAATAATTTTATTGATTATATTTTTCGTAGATGTGGCCGGTTCAGATTATACAGAATACAGCAGGTTTTCAATATAGCTTGAATGTGAATTATTATTGATTTTCGTGGATTATTGGATTTACTTGTTAGCAATTGGATGACAGTGAAGTCATATGTTTTGGGAATTATTATTTTATCTTTGGGATTACTTGAGCAAATTAGTAGTGTTAGTATAACTTAATAATTTTAAAAAACCGGAGTTTGCAGGCTTTGCAATATACTGAGGTATATATGACTTTAGAATAAAAAGAGATACAATACAATTTAGTGACATATATATTTTTTCAATAGGGTATTCTGATTTATGATGTTATGTATCTCATCCGGCTATATAGTAAAATTATAAAGTAATGTAGTTATAGTAAATTTAGCTCGTACACTTAGGTCTTTATAAACTCAGTCAACCCTAGTATCAAAGAGTGGGTGTATTATTAATATATCAATAGAAACGTTATTTGGCCCTTATAAAGAGCTAAGCGCTGGATATGTGAAAGAACTATTCAATAAAAAGATAAAGATTAGCACAATCCTCACTTTATGAAGTGATAGGATAGGTAGAATATTAGCCTATTTGGAACATTGGACTTTACATCCTCTTCCAATATTCCGTTACTATTCGTAAATTAAGAGCAAGATCAAGTATTATAATTGAGAATTTAAATGTTAATGCAAAATTATCTAAATTTTTAACCTAAAAGTATATAAACTCCTAATACTGGCGATACGAATTTTGATATTTATTATTACATTGGATGGTGGGAACTGAATCTTCCAGGAGTAACGATGAGATTTGCTCGAGGCATTTTTTACTAATTATATTGTCAATTGGCTTATCAATATTGTAAAAACTTCCTGATTAAGAAGAATTACTAATTCTTAAAGAAGTCTACCTAAATCAGTTAGGGACTTAGTAACCACCTTCAGCACCACACTTAACCTATACTTTGTAATGTAGTAGCAATCTCAGCCGAATTACATAATATAACAATGTGAGCTCACAAGAGATTTCTGCATTAACTCTGATTATATCTTGTTGTATCTATAATATAATATTTATTTATCTTGATATACAATTCTTCAAACTCTTCCAATACCACTTTTATATACGAGAGAGTCAAAAATTTTAAAGTTTAAAAATCAACAGTTCTAATGCCTGGCCTCTTACTTTATTCTCATTTTATATAGTTGTGTGCTCAGTACTCTTGTACATGTCTGAGGGAGGTAATCAAATAGTATAGGTAGGTAGGTACGTTTACATACCCTGGTTCTATTGTTTAGTGACTGGTGACATGCGACATATATATATATATATATATATATATAAAATACTGATAATTTTAATAAAAAGATGCATATAGAAATAGCGTAGGAGGAGTTCCGAGGAGACTATAATATATCCCCGAGGATTGAGATTATAGCTTTATTAGTTTACCGTAATCATATATATATATTAGTCCCTCGAATAGATAGTGACACGAGAGACCCTATAGATCATCTATGAGTACCATCATTTATGCTAGGTTTTAATACCCTAATATGGTATTTCCTTTAGTTTAAAAAAATAAAACAAATAATTTATTTTACTTATCTCAAAAAACACTTATGGATATTACTTTTAACTAAAAGGAATATAGCACTAATAGGTAGTAATAACACGCAGATGGCAGGATGTACGGGAGTCTATATATTCGGCTTATCACGTAGTGAGATCACGACGTGAGTAGGGGATACTAATCCCCCCTTCACTCAGAGTTATGAATTAGGTCTACTTACCTGAGAGTACACTACCCGCTTCTTTGGTCTATTTGGGTGTCGTAGGAGATGATTTCTTGACCAATATTACTACTACTACCGAGTAGTGTGACTATAGAATACGAAAAAACCTGCGCAAGCGACAAAATCACACTATCAAAGATCCACACCAGGGTAAACGTGGCGTGCCGATAGCCCCCGAGCTCTGTGAATTTATACTTGTGTAAGAAGGAGGTATAATGTACACTATATTATAATGTTGTTTTTATAAGAAGTTAAATTTTCGCCGATTGAATAACGTTCAAACAAACGGTAATAAAACAAAAAAAGCAGATAAATAAGAGTGGACAAATTGTAGTAAATTAAGATTCTAGTGGCCACATACTCATCAGGTGTGGGCGCTAGATATAAGGGTTCGGAGCAGCATCTCCTAAAATTTATGATAGAATAAATTTATTTTTACTGATCAGAAATTCCTCTCGCAGAGAGATAATACCTCAAAGTGATATAATATCTAGATATCGAGATTAGAGGATATCTGTACACCTGGTAAAAGAATTCAGATCTGACGATCACCTATAATTACACCTCAGAAAAAATAATATATATCGTACGTACCTAGTATATTTACTAACATTAATACTTATGGTTTAAAAAAAATAGTCAAAATTATATTTGCATAATGTATAATCATTTAATCACATATATAATATGTTAGATCTTTATGTACTTACTTATCAATTTACGATTAGTAACTAGAAGTATGTAAAGAGGATGATAAGTCCCAATGTATTCCAAAGCTATATTTCACACTTATTATCCTCACCTCCTGTAAAGGAATATGTGCTATCTTTATCTTTATTGAAGGTCTCCATCCAGCGCTGCGTTAAGGCAAAAAATAACACACGTTCTTGTATATATTAATATATTATATATATACTACACCACACCTTTTTGCTACTCACTTAGGGTGCGTAATGAAACCAGTAGTAATTAGCTATTCCCTTGGATATTTTATTACTTTATTAATATGCATGCCTCGCGACAAGTATGAAGCACAATCAGAAAAACAACAAAAATGAATAAATACTATGTTCCTAAGTCACATTTGTATCAGTTTATATATTATTCGAAGTCATACCTGAGCTAAATATGCAGTAAGTCCACAGTGCAAAATCCTCTCAGAGGTTTCATTTAATAGGCATACTTATATCTAACACTCCAAAACGCGTCGCATATATAATACTTCACAAACATCATTTGCTGCCTGTCTAATGCATTGTCGAAAGTCAAAGTACGCATCCTGTTGCTCGCTATTCACGAATATGTGCGATGTGGTCAACAATATTAAATATAGAATAATGAGTATCGACAAATAAACATATAGAACTATCCCACACCTTTAGAATCAAGCTTTCTCAACGGCGGGGGTCGGCGCAGGTCATCCCTTAGGAGGTCGCGACCACTATACCCGGTTGAGAAATCTAATAGATCTATAAGGTGTGGATAAGTTTCATAATATTTATTTGTGATACCATTTATATTTTAATTGAAGATGTTGATTGAATTTATAATTTTATTTGAGATTTGGAAATGATTTTGTTATATAAAATATATGAAATTTTGAACATGAAGTCATAGTTTTGAGTAGTAAATAATTTATTGGAATATAGTTTGGTAGATTAGTGTAAACTTTAAATATGAAACGCGGAAGTTTTTGCAATGGACTTGCTAATATAATCTATATAGAGAGTATGATTCTAATAAAAGATATCATTATATATACATTTAGGACATTAAATAATATATTTTTATCAATGGAGTTTCTGGATTATGAATGTTAGTCTCCTGAGGCTATGTAATAAGTAAATGTAGATTGCGATACACTGTGATCTTAAACGTCACACTCATCACTATATAATATACATATATAAAAAAGGTGGGTGTATAATAAGAAACGTATTGTGCACCCTTAACGTAAAAGACTGATTGATAATGTACTAGGAAACACTCTAAGATATTTGGTATGGAAAGCCTTGAACAGGAATGTTCCAGGGAAAGAAGTGAAATAGCTTTGGAACATTGGATACTTCAATCCTTCATTCCATACTTCTGATTAATAATTAGTAAAATATAAGAGAAAGAAGCAAAGAGTAAAAATGTTCTGGATAATAAAGAGGGTCATTGTCAATAATAAAATTTATATGTCAATAAGGTAAATGCAAACAAATACTCTAAATAACTGCGTACGAAATTAAATTGTAAATTATTTCACCAACCATTGAGTGGGATACATATGAATCTTCCACTAAGGGATAACAGAATATTTTGTGAGCAGAAATATTATGCTCTTCAATTTTTTTCACTATGGTCCTTAATTTATAAAATAATTAAATATAAATTATTATAAAAATATTTATCCTATATCAAAATTTAGGGGGTCAATTGCCCCTCTGCACCTACTCCCATGCTTATGCCAACTTAATATATCACTAATATGCTACAGGTAATTATCAGCACTAATAATCGCATATATTGGAGGATTTTTTTAACGTATAGTACAACACAATATATATAAATTTTATTATTGAAGAATATTAATATAAAAATGTTACATTATTTATACGTTAACTATGCACAGAAAAATAAATGGCACAAAAAAATTTTATAATATGAAAATATTGGAAACACAAGCTTAAAAGTTTGGATTTATATTAAGTAAAAAGTATATTATTCTATTGAGATATATTAAGTTCTCACGTGGGACAATGGTATTTGTGTTCATAAACGCCCACGATTCGGAGTTTATATGATCATAGTATAGGGGTCTAGAGAACGTATGTAAACATTTTCATTGCATAGTGATATGGATAGCCGAACAGTAGTGACTAGCAGCCCGATCATTATCCTTCTTATGAGCTTAGTTTAATATTAACTGCTGTAACACCTAGATCTCAGAGAGTTGTGATTCATTTAATGCGCCTAGTAAAGCATTCAAATTACATTTATCATTGGAGAATACTCTGGAGACTAAAGTTCTAATATAGGTACCTAATAGGAAGAAGATGCTATACTATATAATTATTCTATCATGAATTAATAGGGACCAATAACCAATATACATCTGAGAGTGTTTTAACTCGAGGACTGGCATATACCGTTGAATAATATATAAACCATTACGCTGAGAAATAGGTCTATTATCCTAGAGTAGTTCTTAGTGAGGTTAATAGAGAGTTCAAGGGAGCTAGATAGTAGTAAACGATCACTAGGATACCAATACTGTAATCAGGCTGAAAGCCCTTTCACCTAGGTATAGTTATATGATTATATGTGAGTAAATATATTAATAGAAAAGGAATGTAATTTTAAATTAATATATAATATTGAAAAAAATTATATTTCAGAAATTATATTTTTTTAGTTATTATAATATATATTATATATATTATTTAATATTATATATATATATATATATATTATATTATAATATATAATATATATATATATATAAATATTAATATAATATTTATATATAATATATATATATATTTATATATTAATATATAATATATTAATATATATATATAATATATATATTATTAAAATGTGAATATATAAAAGTTACTTAAACGCCCACACGGAGCGGGAGATCGGATATATTACTATAGGGGTCATTAAAATTATTGTTATATTTAGGTATTAAGGTAGTTAAGTAATAGGTTAGCAATTATTTATTTTTTTTTAAGGGTTGTCAGGTTGCTAACTAAAGTATATATAGGTTATATATATTTATAGAGATTAAGTATAAAATGAGTTACTTAGGTATAGTAGTATATATTAGGTTTTAATAGGTATATATATATATTACTTAGAATGGAAAAAACTGGAGGAAAAAATATATAAAATAAAGTAAATGGCGGCATAGCTGTGAATTTTCTTTAAAATTTTGACTATATAAAGTGTTTTATGTCATTGTTAATGTTCGATAATAATTTAAGTGTACATGTAATCAATAAGCGTATTTGAGTGACATTGTAGTATTAGAATACAGTGGCATATACAGGGTGGGGTGCTGAAGGGTTACAGCCCCTAAATTTTGATGAAATTATAATTTTATCAGAATTTTCAAATAAAACCAATGAAAAATTAGTAACAGCAGAAAATATCTGTACCCTGGAAGATTCAGTTCCCACCATCCCTCGAAAAAAATAATTCGTACGCCAGTATTAGAGTATACTTTGGTTTAAAAATTAGCAAAATTTTGCAATGTCATTTAATCACATTATAAATGTTGATCTTGCTCTTAATTTACGAATAGTAACGAAGTATGGAAGAGGATGAAGTCCAATGTTCCAAAGCATTTCACCTTCCCTCACCTCCTGAAGGATGTGCTATCTTTATCTTTTGAGGTCTCCATCCAGCGCTTGCGTTAAGGGCCAAAAACGTTTCTGTATATATACACCCACCTTTTTGTACTTAGGGTGCGTAAGACCAGTGTACGCAATTCTACATTCTTATTACTAGCCGGAGACATAGAATCAAATCCAGAACCCATTGAAAAATATATATGTCCTAAATGTAATGTATCTTATTCGAAGTCATACCTCAGTATATTGCAAAGCCTGCAAACTCCGGTTTCATTTAAAGTACACTAATCTCCAAACCTTCAATAAATATTCCCAAACATGCTCCTGTCAATCATGCGAACAAGGAAATCCAAATCCAAAATATAATTCAATCAACATCTTCAATTAAATATAAATGGTATCACAAATAAACATATAGAACTTATCCACACCTTAGATCAGCATTTCTCAACCGGGGGTCGCGACCTCCAAGGGGGCCGCGAGCAGATATACGGTGGTCGCGTGGGTCACTAAAAAAGTTAAAAAAAAATTATTAATCAATGCTTAAAAGATTGTTTTATATTATAAAAAGTGTATACTTAATAAATAAAAATTATATACTTAATGCATCGATAAGCATCTTTCCGTAAAGGATGTAATATATATATATAATATATACTAATATATATATAACTATATATAGATATGTATAAGATAGTATGATATATTGATAATATGCATACACGATAGTATATGGGTGGTAGATGCTATATATAGTATATAATAATACTAATAGAGTGCTGTAGGTTATCATTTACGTTATTTATATATATATATATATATATATATATATATATATAATAGTTGTAATTGTTGGGTCGCGAGGTTACTAACTTTATGCGTTTTGGCTTTTGGGGGGTCGCGAGACTTAAAAGGTTGAGAAACGCTGCGGCTTAGATAAATACAACATACACATCGAACTAATACAATAATCTAATCATACGTCAGACACCCGACTCTCTGAATTCCAGAATTGCACCAATTTTAAGACAAGATAAAGCCCCACTTAAGCACGGTCTTGTCACCCTTGTACATAAAAACATCCAATTTCGCAATACCATAAATCACACTCAACAAATAATGAACCACGACCAAATCTCCAAATACCAATCAATTGAAATAAAAATCAACAAAAAAGCATATAATCTAAGAAATATCCATATCCCTCACTCCACCTCACAATTCTGTCCCAGCGTTATATCCTAGATTTATCACCCCTAACCCAATATAATAATCTGATACTGATAGGGGACTTCAATGCCCACCACCCCGGAAGACTCAACATATACACACCTTCACCAAGAGGTGATTCTCAATGACAAACAACACACACACAGCATCCTCAACAACAGAAACCAGCCCATTCGTCAGCCATTCCAACATAATCAGAGCCTCATATCCCCAGATATTTTCATCTGCTCTCCCCGTATTTAGGTTACCGCAAAATGCAAACGTTTCATTGCAATACTACTTACTATCAAACAAAAACATCCCTTATCAACATCCTATAAAAGAAACTTCAAGAAAGCAATCTGGCAAACTTTCACCGATTCCGTAGGAATCAATCCGAAATCCATCCAAACGACTAAATTGACATTTCTCGATAAAGTCGTACATTATATCAATAAAACCATATTAAAAGCATCTAAAAAATGCATCCCCCAAGCTTACCGCAAACACTTCAATCCCAACTTTTCATCGGAATTAGATATCCTGATTGATAAAACAGAGAAACTCCTTCCAACAAATTAGACAACCAAATCAAAGACCAAGTTAACCAAATCATAGAACTCAATTTAAAGGACAATTTAATAAACTCGAACCTGCACAAAAGCTGGGAAACATTACACTCAAACATTAAACTATAAGACCAGCTCAACAAAAATACATCTAACAATAAAAAAAAACACTTCATATACACAACCCCTACAAACCCACGGAGCTATCTGTAAACAAAACAATAGAATCATTAGCCCTAAAAAATCAATGCAAACTTACTCAATGTCATCAAAAGCATCAAAAACTCCCAAGCAGAATGTCCAGATAAAATCTCTAACAACAAAATCAAACAAAGTAATAAAAATTTTCAACACAGCTTGGTAAGCTAAAAACATCCCACCTTTCTATATCCCAGCTTCATATAGACCCATCTCATTATTATCTACAATATCCAAGGTTCTCGAAAGTTAATCTTGAATAGACTCTCCCCTTTTATGCCCTTCTCCAATACAGAACACGATTACAGGCAATAATACTCCACCACCACACTTTTAACCGATCTGACACAAAACATCCTAACTGGTTTAAACAAAAACCTACCATCCTCTCAAAATTTCTTAGTAGCAATAGATTTGAACAAGTCATTCGATACAGTCCCACTCCACCTATTAATAGACAAATTACTAAGCACTGGAAAAAGCATCATCAAATGAAAATAATAGTAAATATTTCATTTCCTACATCTGGAGTCATACAGGGAAGCCACACCTCTCGAGCATACTAATTATACAATGGAGTCACACCAGGGCGCATTTCTTATCACCAACATCATTTAATCTTTTATGCTGACTTACCACAACCCATGTCTTCTGTAAAAATCAAAAGTTACGCTAACAAGTAACAACCGTACAATCACAGCCCCTCCACAAATACAGCAAAACAAAAACTACGGCAATTATAAACCAAATGGAACAATGTATAACGGCAAACGGAATGACAGCCTATCCCCAAAATCCCTATCCCGCAATATCAAGAACAAACAACCGAAAAACTGGAGATCGTGCAATACAGAGCTTTAAGAGTAATGACAGGCTGTCTTCCCTCTACTCTCATCCATCACTTACAAACAGAAACAAAAATCCTTCTACACCCAACTCGACATGATAGGTTGCCATCTGTGCAGCAAAACACACTCACACGACCACCCCGCATAAAACATTACGGCAACTCTAGGAACCAACAAAAAATTTACGCTATCCATGTGCTATTTTAACATATACGATATGCTTTCCTTCCATCACCCTCAGACACATCTATTATCAAACACAAACAATATTATCATAAAGAGTGATCTCTGAATATAAAATCAACACCGTTCTTCAAGCGCGCCCACCCGAAATATCTCACACAATAGTCCTTGGATTGTCAAACCTGAGTGATGCTGTCCCGATTCACTCTGGCCACAACCCTTCCCTTCAGGAATATAAAGAACAGATTTTATAACGCTCCTTTTACTGTAAAAAATGCACCACCCAAGCAAATAACGATACACACTACCTCTTGATAAATTGCTCGAACTTGACGGACATCAAACGTAACTTTGATACACTTGCTTTCACGGGTCTGTATGAACGACACTTGGTGCACAGTTTTGAAGGAGGAGTGAAGAATCAGTCCGTGCAAACAAGTATATATATATATATATATATATACATATATAACTATATTATATATATATATATAGTTACATATATACATATATATATATACGTGCATATATATACATATATATATATATATATATATATATATAAATATATATATATAGTATATATATATATATATAAATCAATCAATATGCAGAAAATTATATACATATATATATATATATATATATATATACATATATATATATATATAATATATAGAATATATATATATTGTTATATATATATATATATATATATATATATATATATATATATATATAAATATATATATATATATAATATATATACATATATATATATATAAGTATATAAGATATATATATATATATAAGTAAGTGGTGGGCAGTAAGGGTAGGCGCTGGCCTATTTTGGGCCCCGGTCCTCCTCCTTCGAAAAACGGGCGATCTCAAGGTATTATGCCACCACAGTAAGTGTTATGCGCAGTCATATAAGGAGAGAGTATATATAGAGAATATAGTATATGATAAGAGTATAAGTTGCTATGTTATGTTATATATATGTTATATAGAGAAAGAATATATATATATAGATATATATATATATAGTATATATATAGTATATATATGTTATATATATATATATAGAAAGAAGATATATATATATATATATATATTAGTTATATATATATATATATATATATAGATATATATATATATATATATAAGCAGAAATAACATCTGAGTATATAGAGAGCAGATATATATATATATATATATATAGCATATATATATATATATCTTACTTCTACATTTTGCACATCCACTCCCAGAAGTTATGTCTGTATGAGCCTGTCAGCACGGCCAACCTCTTCTTCCACTCCCTTCTATCTTCCAAGACCTGTTCTTCGATCAGCTGAATCATAGATGGCATTTGATGTCTTCTCAGCGAATCCTCTACGGAGTTCCTTTCATTACTCCGGCCTTCCTCATTATCTGTCGGCATTTCCGGTCTCCGGTCCCACCTCCTGGCTCACCTGCCACGTCTCTATCCTTTCCAAAAGGTCTCAAATAATTTTAGCTTGGCAGATTGGCTTTGGCGAGCAAAGCTGTACATTACTCCTCTGACATCCTTCCCTGGCTTTCGTTTCTTACTCGTCCCTCCTGGTCTTCTTCCGGCCATCGCCTCTAATACATTCATTTCAGCAGTTTGCATTCTCTCCTCTCTTGTTATCATACTCCATGTTTCTGCCCCATACAGAAGAATTTTTTTTATTAAAATACTTTCTAAAATTATCTTCTTTCATACCTCCCCTCCAATCTCATTATCCCTGATGATAGTATACAAAGCTCTAACTGTTCTCCTGTACTTATCAATTCTGGCTCACAATCTCCAAGGCACTTCCTCCCTTTCTACCAAACACTCTGGTAGTTACTTGTATTTCTACGTTTGAATCACCACACCATCCAGTCTCCACACCACAACTCTTCTCCCTCCCTCTCTACTATCCACTTCTGTTTTATCTACGTTCGTTATGCAATAGCCCGCTTCTCTTTCTAGTTTGACACAAGGCCAACACCACCCTCCTCAGCTTATCTCCGTCTTCACTCCAGCACGCCAAGTCATCCAGCATAAGCCGTCATCTCCGTCCAAGTCCTCCACCTCCTCCCCTCACTGCCTTTATCACTACATCCAAATATGCTAAATAGAATTGGTGACAATACACTTCCCTGCAATGCCAGTCCTAAATTTCTAAACCATTCCTTATTCTCATATTCTGCTCTTACATTACATTTATTATTTGTATACTCCAAAGCTTCTTGGCAAACCACCCACTGCAATCTCTCTCTCAAAAACCTCGAACAATTTCTTCCTAGGTACCGAATCAAATGCCTTTCTCAGATCTATAAATGCGATGTATGCCTTATTCTATTATCTTTTCCGTTATCATTCTCATGGCGAACATAAGATCTGTGGTGCTTCTATTCGCCCTATGTACCCATACTGCTCCTCTCCAAGTCTGGGTTCCACAATTGCCCTCACTTTCCTCTAAGTATCCTTTCGTATACTTTTACAGATGGTCCAAGAATTGTAAAGACACCTCCAGCAGAAGGTATCTCACCCCACATCTCCATTCTTTTTATATTGGCATAATGATGGTTTTTCCATATCCTCTGGAACCTCATTTTCTCTCCAGCACTTGTTGTTGTGATAAACTTCAACACTGTTTCCTTCACACACTCTCTCCCTCTTATTACCCTATAAGCAATCCATCTTCTCTAGGCCCTTCCATTGTTGATTTTCCCAAAGGCTTCCCCGCCTTTCCTGGTACTACCCCTGCTTCTCTCCCCCTGGTCTCACTGCTGCCACTCCTCGATCATTTCCTGATCCAACTCACTTAGAAGCTCTCCAAAATATTCTGTCCATCTCTTATTTATATCTTCCGGTCTTATTAACACTTCCAGCAGTCTGTCTTTTTATGTTTCCTCGCTATACTTTTTTTTCGATCCCCGATACAAGTCTTTGGTAATCGGAAGATTTTTCTCTCCTTCCTCCGTCCTCCCTCAGCTCCTCCGCTACAATTTTTGCTGCCCCTTGCTCCTCTCTTTTCGCAATTTCGCCGTGCAAAGCTTCTGGCCACCACTGATACAGGAGTTCTTTAACTGCTGCCCTGTCTCTGCAGCCACTCTCCATTTTTACCATTTCTGTCTCTCCTTGCACCACCACAATTCTCTAACCTCTTCATTCCACCATCGCGATTGTCTTTCAATATTTTTTCCACTGTACCTTATTTCCTAAGATAAGTCTGCTACTCACATCACTACTACATTCTGAATGTCATCCACTATCTCCGCATTCATCATCTGTTCCATGTTTACATTCAATCTTACTTCATATTCTTGCCTTTTTCCCTGCTCTTTCAGTGCCTCCATTTTAATCACACTCCTCTTCTCCCCTGCCTGTAGCCTCTCCGCCTTCATTCTTAGATCCGCCACCAACAATCTGTGATCGGAGTCCATAGACACTCCCGGCAACACCTTTACATTTTGTACTATTTGTCTGTCTGTTGCTATAATCTATGATCGATTTCTGGTCAAATTTGTCTGTTGTGCTATTCCATCTGTACCTTGTAAACCTGTGTGAGTCTTTTTGCTGGAAAAAACTGTTCATGATTTTCATATTCTTTCTCATGCAGCAACCTATCAAGACCTTCCCCTTCACATTTCTGACTTCTTCTCCATACGGTCCCAGTATCCTCCACTTCACTCTTTTCCTCTCCCCACTCTGTATTTAAAGTTCCTTCATCAGTAATAAATATCTCTAGATTTTTCTTCTTCTCCCTCCACCCTCTCTTCCATCATTTCCATAAACTCTCTTTTTTCCTCCATTGTGTGTCCTTGCTGTGGTGCATACACCTGAAACAGGTGTAATTTTTTCCTTTCCATCTTGAAAGTGCATACCATAAGCCTTTCATGTATACACTCCACACTCTGTAAAAATGGTGACATCTTCGGTCCCACTATCATACCTACTCCGTGCTTCCTGACTCCCTCCTCCACACCTTTATACATCAACACAAATCC
>JABUQX010037845.1:25000-35000 GCA_015478945.1 Trachelipus rathkii
ATTAATAGAAGAAATAGTGTGTGTAAGATCTAAACGTTGGATATGGTGGAGTCCTAGTGTTAAGGCATCCCAGAAAGGTTAGAGACGATATTAGATTTTGACCTGGACGAAGGTAGGAAGGCCGGTAGTCTCCCCAATATAACGATCCATAGGGGAGCCATTTGGAAAAGACCGTTGTCGACCTTTAGTACCCACCACTCGGAGCCAAGTAGATTGAGAAGATAAGGTCGGTGGACGAGTGAATTCGTGCTGCTACTGCATGTAGTTTAGAGAGATATTAAGCAATAGGGAGATTTGTGAATGAGTATTCTTGCACCTCCCTTATCATTGTCACCTCTTTCCATAGAGGTTAGCGGCGATTTATATTCCGACGGTTGAAAGAAGTCACGGTGACTAGTCGAAGTTCCTGTAAACATATGCATTTTGTGTACATATATTTATTAGTTGAATGTTCTTCGAAATTAGAATAGTAGCCACGACAATTAGAAGGAAGGTGGCCATGCTATGTTATAAATGTTATGATGATAGTCTTTGAGACAATTGTCTCTATGTGACTAAGGGTAGTATTGGAGGTAGATTCAAATGAAGAGGAAAGGCTGAGACGTGGATCTCGAGTAGGAGCAATAAAATCCTTGTAGGGAAGAAGAAATTTTCTGCACAACGGGGATTTGGGTTGCAATGACTGCTTTTTGGATAGGAGTTTTGCAGTATTTGGTTGGGGCTTCACCATGAATACGGGATACAAGTTGAGCTCAATCGAATCCATATGTTAATGTACATGGTATCTCATTTAACTGCTGGTAACAACTGAAACATATATCGATTACATAGACAAAGCTAGCCTCCAAAACTGCCTATAAACGCTAAGACATTCAGAAATGTGGAGGGATATGAAGTTGTCTCTATGGAAATGGGGAGAGAAGTCACCGAAGGTGTCATCTTTATGAGAATGTGTTAGGGTTACAAATTGGGTTCCAATATAGGATTTGTTGAATTGACAAGGTCCTGATACTGGAGATTTTGCCATTAATTCATCTTGCGATTGATTTTGGGAGATTGACAGTTTGATTGAGAGGGGACCCTTGGGTCACTCTTCTTGCCTAACAGACCCAGAACGTTTTTCTATGGGAGCAACGTCATGTGGTGTTTATCTTACTTTTCTAGAAGTGCAGCTATTTTCAGAAAGCTAGCGGTTGTCATCACATCAAGCCCATTTGGGAGCTATTATCCAGTTCATCTTCTAGGTATAGAATCCTTTAGAGAGTGCTCTGATATAGAAAATTCGGGAGAAGAGTTATAGGAAGATTCAGAAGGCTAGGAATTATCTTGTAAGATTTGTGTTAAGTTGATTGCGGGTTGTTCAACAGCTTTTGGTTCTTTTGAAGTACAATCAGTTGAAGCTGTTAAGCTTTTGACCCTGGAGTAGATTATGAGCAGAGGTCTCTTCTGAAGAAGTTTTGTAGCTGCTTGAGGTTGCTGTGTTTCCTTCAGTTTAAAATTCGGATGCCTCTATATTTTAACGAATAATCTTTAGCTTCAAGGACTATTCTTTTTCAGCTTAGAAACATCTTTCTGTACTAGCAATAGTGTTATAATTGCGGCAAAAGGAAACCTGTCCCTGCACAGTTAGTGCTCCCAGCAAAGAAACAAACAACTCTTTGTGTCCCTGATAAACCCAGTTTAGTTTCATCATGCTCACTTTGTTGAGGTTTCAGTAATCTGGGATGAGTTTGCTGAAGGCCTTCTCAAAGTGGAGAATCATGTGGGCTGCTTTTGTACTATTGAGGAGTTGTTAGTGTGGGCAATACAGGCAGACAGGTTGCTAACTGCCTGAGTTTCACTGGAATTTAAAGCAGAACAAGTTCTGTAGGATGAGGTTGTGTTAGCTTAATACGCAGTGGTGGCAGCCGTGCCTGTGGTGTAAGATTGACTCTTGGGATTTGTCCTGATGCCTCCCCGAGCTGGCGTGCATAGCACTCCTCCTTGCTCAATTTTAGTATGTGGTGCCATTAGCCTAAGACCTCCCTTGTTTACCAAACAGGGTTAGGTGACGGGCATTTGAAGGAAAAGCACTGCTAAACCACTACAGTTTCTACAGCAGTGTATTTCAAGCAGGGAGGGTGAAATAATTCTCCGCATATGGTTTATCCTTGTCCCTTACAGTATTTTGGGATGACCAAACAGCTGGACATTTGAAATGTCTGTCTGGGTCGAGGATAAACGTGAACACTGACTTGTGAACCCTATTTTCACCTGTGAAGAGGGGTATTAAAGCGCCAGGGCAACAAGCGAGATTTGGTTTGTCAGAGTTTCCGGCGAGGTGGAAATCTATTAATGTTTGTAACAAAAAAATCTTTTTCTGCTGGAGATTACAATGACATGTAAATCTTCGTCTCTTCATTCACCAAAATAGTGTTTAGATGTGTTTAAGATCATCAGAGAAATAATAGGAATGTTTGCGAGAGACACTAAAAGGAGACAACAAAATGGGAACTGTTGGCGAAGTGTGTCAGGTGGGAAGGAAATGGGATCCGAGCTTCTCTATGCTTTAATGTGTATTCGACGGTCTAAACTAAAAACTTTTTCAAGTGCATCGCCCATGAAAATGGTTCTGTGTCAGTAAGAGCCTTGGAGGCGGATAGCAAAGTATATGCCTGAATGATGTGTCTGCTGATATTCTGGAGGGGTGCAGCAGAAGAGTGAACGAATGAGAACGACTGTGACGGTGGGCACTCGTGGATCGTCGGACGTGTTGGGGCAATCTGGGCTTAGTTTGCAAACGACGAATCGTTGAAATTGTGCAAAGGACCCTCAGGGTGGAGAATAGCAAGCAGCATAAAGGTACCAGGTCTAGAAGTAGTAGGGACCGAGGTAAGGTCAGGCTGGGAACCTGACAGATGGCAGGCTGTATCATGATGCCTCCCATTTCACTTGAGTTTCAGGGAAATGAGTTTTTCCTTCAATAATGCTATAAAACATGCACTAACCCACACACTCCCATGGGAGCTACACTATAGCAATAAAGCAAATGTGAGACACAAAAGTAAATAACAGATGGGCTGGAAAGGCGATTATATTTTCAGTAGGGGAAGGTAATCCTCTTTTCTCACAACAGGTCATGGGGAGACCCACACAACCCCTCCCGGACCCACCCTGGTAGGCTGTGATGGCAACCTCCCAAGAATCCCATAACCTGCCAATGGAGCTACCATCACTGTTGTGCCACATATAAAGAACCAGGGTTTTCACTGTATTCTCGGGAGATCTACCAGCAGAACAGCTCTCCATGAGGGTTAGCAAACAGGGTCCCCCGGTACTAACAGAGTGCCCGGTCATAGAAAAGCTAAAATGGCTGGTTAAACTGTACCAACACCGGAGGAAGTGGTGGGTGAACTAAAACCCATGGTGAAGAGGTAACTGTATGAGTCCAGCACACTTAAAAGGAGGGGCATCCATATAAATAATTTATGACACTGGTGAATTGAAAGAATTTCCCTCTCTCATGTCCACACAAATAAGGATTGAAAAGACGGAAAATTTATGAAAAATGAGGGAAAGAAAGAAGGTTGAAAGATAATGCACGTGACAAATGTTAATGCACGAAAGCACAACAAGTGCACATACACTCGTTGGGGGACGGAGGGGACACGATAAAGACCCTTCTGCATTGGTTCTCACCACTATATCATGCACATGTTTGTAACAAGAGCATAACACCACTTTCAAGTCGCTAGTTGATTCTAGGTAGCTGCCCCCGATTGATGCGAAATATGTCGTTTACGCCCTTTTGACGCTTCCAATTCCGTGTGAGATTAGGCCTAATGTGAGTGTAATACCCGTTCGTATGTTATTATTATTATTATTATTATTATTATTATTATTATTATTATTATTATTATTATTATTATTATTATTATTATTATTATTATTATTATTATTATTATTATTATTATTATTATTAGTACAAAGGCCGGAAAATACGAACCGTGAAAGGGTTCGTGGCTTGAGTCGAAAACGCATTCCTGTAAGGGCTTTCCAAGTTTCATAATCCGACTCCTGCTTCGGCTCCTAGGGCTCCGATTCCGACAAAGGCTAGCGACCTTCTCCGGCGCTGATCTTCTACTGTGCGTGTTATTCAACCATCGGTTTAGGCTTTATTTTTATTTTTTTTTATTTTTTGTATTTTTGTATTTTTGTTTTTTTTGTATTTTTTTGTATTTTTTTGTATTTTTTTGTATTTTTTTTTATTTATTGTATTTTTTTGTATTTATATATATCCGTTTTTATTATTTTTATTATTGTTAATAAATATAATAATTATATATAATAATATATATAATAATATAGATGTTGATTATTAGCAGAGTAATTATTGCTTAATAAAAGGTCATAAGAAGATAATATATTATATTAATTATAATAATAATAATTATAATAATAATAATTAATAATAATAATTATAATAATATGAGTACAATAAGAACTATAATAATAATAATATAATAATAATACTATTATAATAAGATAATAATAATAATTATAATAATTATAATAATTATAATAATTATATTAATTATAATAATATAATAATTATAATAATTATAATAATTATAATAATTATAATAATTATAATAATTATAATTATTATAATAATTATAATAATTATAATAATTATAATAATTATAATAATTATAATAATTATAATAATTATAATAATTATAATAATAATAATAATAATAATAATAATAATAATAATAATACACACACACACACACACAATAATAATAATAATAAAAATAAACAATAGTAATTACTAAATACGACAATAATAATAATATACGAACGGGTATTGATGTCTATTATTTGTTTAATTTCACACGGAATGGAAGCAAAGGGCGTAACATGAGATTGTGATTAACCTCAGGCAGCTACCCCTAGAATCAACCTAGGACTTGGAAAACTCGGCAGGTAGTTTAATACCTCAATAGAATATGATACAAAGTTTCATAACGATATCTCAAATAGTCTCGAGAAAAAGGTGTCCACCATGAGACAGGTTGGTAACTACTGCTACCCCCTAGAATCAACCTAGCGACTTGAAAACTCGGCAGTAAGTAAAGTTTAATACCTTAATAGAATATATACAAAGTTTCATAAATCGATATTCCCTAAACCATTCCTTCGAGAAAAGTCCACCAGAGACCAAGGCTTGGTAACTACTTTTCACACAACATACACTCGTTAGACGGAGGGGGACAGATAAAGGTCCTTCCCCTGCATTTGAGTTTTACAGCAGAACATACAATGCTTCAGATATAAGAGTACATTACACCAATTATGAAACAATATACACCCTTTCCAAGACAGTATAACAAAGAGGTAGGTGTATATATATATATATATATATATAAAAGATAAAAGTATATGGTAAAAATATATGGTAAGGTGGTGTGTATATATATATATATATATATATATATATAAATATATATATATGTATATATAGATATAATATATGATAAAGTAAATAAGACATATATATATTTATTCTTCTCACACTATAGCTTCACTTTATACCTTCCGGTATGAGGTCAAAGTTGAGTTTAATCGATGAATGGCTCATCACACTGATTTAGGGTGTCTTTCTATTATTTCCAGTAAATACTATTATTGATATGTTAAACAAAGTTTAAATATTTTGCTAAAGTTGGTATTCTTTTACATTTTAAAAAAAAATCAATGTGATTGACTAAATAACATATATTCGGTTGTTCTCTTTCGGGATTTGAGTTCGCTTAAAATTTTAGAATGCAGGACGTTAACTGAAAATCGTAATAAAAATCAAATTGATTTTAAAAATCAAAAAATCACCAAATGCCATATCCCTGTTAAAGTAGGAGGTTTGATCAGAAGAATCATTTGGGTGTAAGTTTGGCTTTTTTGGTCACGAACAATTTTTCTATAAGCTTTAAAAATTTATTTCAATCCCCTTGTTCATTGAGCGTGATTGAAAAATAGAAACTTGGTGAATTTTAAACAAAACATATTAAAAAGAACCTGTATATCATAAGTGAGTTATAGGTTTTGCCATTTGATGGAGTCAAAAGCTGGTCTTCCTGATTCTAAATCCCAAATTTGGGATTTTCGACCTAATTCACTTAAACAAAATTTTGAATCCGGCTCCACTTAAACAAAAATTTTCGACTACTCCGACTCCAGCAGTCAAATTCAAATTTCTGACTCTGACCTGATTATTAGCTTACAAAGTCTGAGTGAAACTCTACTTGAAATGTACGAAAATGTATTAGAAGCTATTGTAGCATTGTAATGTATATAATGTAATTATAATGTAATATAATGTAATTAAAAAGTAAATAATTTTTTTTTTTATTATAAAACAGCTATTATAAAATTAACAATTAACAGTTTATTACTTTCAGTTTCAATAATAATAATAATAATAATAATAATAATAATAATAATAATAATAATAATAATAATAATAATAATACTATTATAATTATTATAATGATTACAATAATGATAATAATAATAATACATGAACAGTAATCGCTTATGAAACCAAAAGAATTGACAAAACAGAAAAGTGAACTGGATTTTACATTTTAGGACAGGCTCATATATATATATATATATATATATATATAGTATATATAGAGAGCATATATATATATATATATATATATATATATATATATATATATATATATATATATATATATATATTTATTAAGCTGCTGCAACATAAAGAAAAACTCCTAATACACATATAAACCTAATTTGTAATATCTATAAAAAGTATGGTTACAATAATGAAATTGCCCCAATATTCGAACAGCATTATCCACCTATATATCCTTTCAGAATAGTCCATAGTATTTAATATTAGTAAATTATCAAACTTAAAACTGAAGCCACTAATATATTCGCCCCACTTGATTAGAATCTTTGTTCATAAATGTACCGGTTCTTGATAAGATTGACATAATAATTAACGAAGTGTATCACTCAAATAACCTATCCCCACCAGATATATCAGAACAACATAAGGAGAACCTTTTATTAATTTGTTTGTACTCAAACACCGTTTAAATTTAAAGAAATATATATCTACAAACTGATGGGAGTGCCGATAGGCTCACCACTTGGACCTACATACATTTATTGACTTCTATATATGTCCAATCTGGAAAACAAAATCCTTCGTGAAACAAACAACTTAAACCCCGTATTTTACATAAAGGGTATGTCGACGACACCCTCACTATTTTTGGAACATAGATCATATACATCAGTTCATCAATAGAATTCAAGAGTTGTCATGCTTTTAAAATTCACACACAGAATAGATTAATAATGTTTATCTGTTTTTACATCAAAATCATTTGTTAATTGAATGGCTCATATTATACATGGTAATACATGAAACCCACTGATAATGGTCTGTATATGAAATATGGATCCTATTCTGACTATTTACAAAGAATCTATCGTAAAATTTTTAGTTTACAGAGCATACAACATATGTTCAACTGGGAAAACTTTGATGAAGAAATTTGTCGCATTAAGTAAAATTTAATTAACTGCAGATCATCCACAATATTCAGTTGAAAATTTAATTAATTAAACCTTACAAGATATAATAAAGAAAGCAAAAATAATCAGAAAATTGATAATTTTTCTTCTTCAAACCTCTCCAATGCTATTTATCTAAAGGAGAGAGAGTCCCTTCTGTAGAGATTTTGAATTTTCACCTCAAAACTACAAAGACACCTCAAAAATTAAAGTCATACTATACCATAAGTCCAAACAACTCTAAGGTAGGAGATGCTTGCCCTGACATCCAAGTGTGTACCAACTTTAACTGCCCTGAGTTAGACTGTAATGTCGACATATATTGGTTACACGAAGAATAGATTGTCGGGCAGGCATATCAACATCTCTACAGTCCCAGCAAAATTTTTGAACATTTCAATACGGCACATTTCCATCCCCCTAATATTTCTCTAAACACTTCACAATATTATACGGATCGTGTGAAGTCCAGAAACTTAAAATTGTGGAGGCTCATCAAAACACGCAACCAGATACTAACATGTACTTTAGGTATATTTGGGTCAGACTCAAAATCATTTATCCCGAAATTAAAAATTCATGGGAGAAGTTGAGCAAGGACCTTAACTCTCTGAAGAAGGTCTCAAGTAGAGGATAAAATGCAAAAGTCCGAAATCTATGTAATATATCTTCTTTCTTCTCCCATATATTGTTTTCAAAGATTATTTTAACAAAATTAAATTTGTGGTTTTAAAATAATAATTTAGAACGTTGGAAATAAAATCAAAAAACTTTTATAATATTAATAATAATTTAATAATAATGACAATTTGAGATACAAATATAATGATAATTATGACACATGACATGATGATTATGATGGTGAGGCGATGATATATGATGTGATGTGATGATGATGAGGGAGGCGGAGGATGACACAGCATGATGGGCTGGGTCTCTCAAATTTCTCCGACTCCGACTCATTTTGGCTACAGGCACCTCGGACTCCACCTCAACAGAGCGCTTAACTCCGACTCCTGGGAAAATTGTATCGACTCCACGACTCGACTCCAGCCCTGTTTGCCATTAATACATGATAATACAAGATAAAGTTTATTTGAAATAATAATTAATTATATTTTAAAAATACAACACATGAATTTTATCCTTCTGAATACCATCTTTCATGCAAAATATATTAAGTTATAATTATAGTATATTTTATTACAATACAAACTCTTAAATCAGTTTTATTATAACTAGAAGCGGAATTTAGCAATTATCATGACATAATTAAGTCAAGAGAATTTTTGCAATCTAATTATACAAGATAGATCATTGGATGTACCGGTAAGAAAACTTAGATATATATTTTTAACAAAAAATTATTGACCATTTTTATCAATTTTGTTCCACGAAGTGTACCTTTGAATATTGTTAATGAAATAAACCAAGTTTTTAAAAAGTTTTTTTTTTGTTGTTGGTAATAGGAGTATTCAACAATCGGCTTAATCTTTGGTATTGTTAGATCAAGAATCTCCGAAAATATATTCGTAAACGAGAATTCGGGATTGGTTTTGGCCGAGAAGGCGAAAGAATTATTAAAAGATAAAGCTAATTCTTTCCATCTATCTCCCAATTTTTCTTCCTTTCAAATATTTTAGATTGAAAACAGTAGTGGTTACTGATTAGATTCAATGCAAATGATTTGAAGTCAGATTTGTATTTACAGACTTAAAAAATATAGAAAGTGTTTACAAGAGTCAAAAGAAAACATCCATTTAATTGGAAAATCAAACTGCAAATGTAATAGAGACGACAAAACTATCTGGTCTTAAACTGAAAATTTTTTAAACAATATTTTTTTTTATCTTCTCACTTGTGAATTTAAAGCTCTAAACCCATTCTGAGCAGACAAATAAAGGATGTGAATTTCAAGACATATTTATAACGGGTACTGAACTGCATGAAACTGAATCATGGAGTTTGCATATACTATAGAAAATATCCGAGAATGCGTCATGAGAGAACCATATTTACTGCTATTATTAAGAGTCTCAATAATCCCTTAATAAAAATACTAGAATAAAAGTTTAAATTATAACCCAGCATAATTTAAACTTAATATTACTTCAACCTAGAATTCTGCTTAAGAGGTGAATTTTTTTTCACTTCATTGTTTCAATAAACATCACAAATGAACATATTGGGAATAAAGTTATATAAATGTTTGTAGTTCAATGTTGATAATGCAATTATGAAACAAATGACTGGCTATATTAGTCAGAGATACGACATGAGCTATATAGGTATATAGGCTATATAGATATAGAGGTATATATATAAGGTTATATATATATACATATGTTATATATATATATATATATATTTATGTATATATATATATAATAGATGGGTCAGCAGC
>JABUQX010037845.1:37500-40000 GCA_015478945.1 Trachelipus rathkii
TATCTATATAGCCTCCAAGAAATAACTAGAAACAATCTCCAAAAAGAGGCCTATTGGTGAACCCGGAGTAGAACATCCAGAACTTCAACAGCGCCTTTTTGATAACTGTCAAAGAAAAACAAACAAACCAGCACAAGCTGTTTGAAACCTCACACACACAATCAAAATCTCTCACAATCAATTTGGAAAACAAATGACTCACAAACGAACATTTTAGATACCGGACTCAATTTTCCCTTTCTAATTTTGGATTATGGTCATTTTTTCATTTTCACAACTATCACAGATCGAGGATTCATCGCAAGACATAGCAAACTTCCTTTCGGTACAGATTTGTTTCATCATTCGTTGGATTAAGGGCAGCAAACCTCAATTTCCTCTGACTCGTCGCAGAACTTTGCAGATTCCTTTTCGAATTCAAAATGGTTCTGTGATCCCTTTTGTGTATGAAGAAATTTTTCAAATAAAAGACCTACCTTAAATTTCAAGCAACTTCACCTCTACATATTAACTTTCTTTACGGTATGGATTTCTTCATCATTTTAAGTTTGGATTATGGGCATAAATTTGGATTACACTACGAACTCTGATTCCTTTCGAATTCTAAAATGGTTCTGTAAATCCTCCCTTTATGTATGAAGAAATTTTTCAATAAAGGACCTAAATTTCAAGCCAACTCTCGTCTCTACATATGTCGCTAACAGCTTCAACTAGGCTTCTTCGCTAACGTTTTTACGCACATGATTGGCCAACCCATAAGAGAGGTTAGAAACGCTTATACTGGACCTTTTCAGATTCAACGTTTCGATCAAATGTGGCCTATTTAACTTGTGAATAATTCATTTGTTTCATATAATTATGTATGAACATTTTTGTATTTTTATGCATTTAAATGTTTGTATGTTTGTTTATATCTAACGGATATAACCAAATATGTTGTGTTTGAATGCACCTTATATTTCATATATATATAATATATTATTTATTTTTAGTTAAGTTCTTCAAACATTTGCATATATATTTGATCCTTTCTGAATCAGTTATGCAAGTATTTCTGAATAATTTTTACATTTTATGCATACTATTTTTCCTCTTCAAATGTTTGTATGTTTACTTATGTCTTCGACATAATTAGATATGCTAGCATTTGAAAGTACTTTTAACTTTATAAAACAATAGTTATAGCGCATAGCTACATTTAGAAATGTTTTATATGTTTGTGTGCATTGTTAAATGCCTACAAACATGTATACATTTGAATGAAGGTTAATTTTTATATCTTGTAATTATTATAACATATTTCTCACCCGTGCTTAGTGGAAGTAATGTGAACGTTATAAACTTTGTAAAAATTAATTTATAAATGTATTTATGCTAAGATTTGGTGCGAGCAAAATTGAAGATAAGTCGGAAATGAAATGATATATAAACCCTTCCTGTTGAGATATACTCATCAGTCAGATTAAAGCAATTATTAAGAATCAGAAGAAGTAAATCTCTCTCAAGATACTCTCTTCAAACACAACTTTCGGCAAGGGAGGTAAATTTAAGAAAAGGCCGCGACTTCGAATTTCGACCGCAAGTTTTCTCTAAAGAAGTAAGGCAAGGGAGGTAAACGAGTGGAACAGTCCGTAATAACTAAAAATTTACGAAGAGAGAGCAGATCTCAATAACAGAAGGACTTCCTGGCTATTTTTTATAATCTTCGTTGGCTTTACTTATGTTGAATAAAACATCATTTCAAATATGGATTTCTAAATTACCATCCTCTTATAGGGTGCTTGCTCATAAAGAAAAACCACACCAACTTAGTATCTACCTCTATATATATATAAACAGCAGAGTAGTATATATATATAAGTATATATATATATATATATATATATATAATAAGAAGTAGTATATATATATATATAGCAGCAGGACCTATATAGTTATTGTTATACATATATATATATATATATATATATATATATATATAAGGTTAAGATATATATATATATAATATATATAGTAAATGTATATATATATATATATATATAAGGTTGTTATATACATATATATATATATATAATATATATGGTATATACATATAGAATATATATATATAGCTAAAGAATAGATATAATCGTTTTTTAGTTCAAAAAAAATTGAGTTCAGAAATATCTGTTGATTTTCTCGCAATAGAGTTTAGTAAGGCTCCCTTGCAAGAACTGCAGCTTCTACTCAAGAATTCTTAAAAACTTAACTTAAATAACCTTTCTGAATATAAATTTTGAACAGAAATTCTTGGTCTCAAAATTCGTCAGCCTGTCTTAATACTAATAAGATATAAGGCAGCAAGCAAAGCAGTATATATATATATATATATATATATATATATATATATATATATATATATATATATATATATATATAGTAGTAGTATATATATATATATATATATATATATATATAGTGTATAAAGTAATATATATATATAGTATATATATATATATAT
>JABUQX010037846.1:7500-31232 GCA_015478945.1 Trachelipus rathkii
GTGGTGTGTGTGTGTGTGCGTGTGTAAAATAAAAACAATATCGAAATTCAAATAACATCATTAAAAAATGAAGTATTTTTTTTTTTTTAGAAAAAACACGACCGTGGAAATCAAATTTTGAATTTCGTTTTAAAATCGACATTGAAAAAAAAAAGTAATTATAAAAAATATGTTAAGAAATTAATGTAACATTGCATAATAAAACTTTGTGACAAGCTTTGGACTTTAAAAAAAGAGGAATTGATTGGAAAAAATCTTTGCTAATGGTAATCGCTCCACACACAAATTATATATATATAATATAATAGTATATATTATTTATTTTTCTATATATTATAAAATATATATATATATATAATATATATATATATATATATATATATTATATATATATATATATATATATATATATCTTATTATATTATTATTTAATTATATATATATATATTATATTATACTGACACACACAAATATATATATATATATATATATATATATATATATATAGGCCAATTCCTAGATAAGCAGGCAATGATAATTTTGGTACTTTTTTTAGAATTTCTGACACCTTTGCAGTACAATTTGTTGAGTTAAGGGGAGAATAGTGTGAGGCTATTATTTTGCTTTTGCGTTAATTAAAATTTCACCATTTTTTTTTTATTATCTATATTAGTAGAAAAAATTCCTCCTGAACATCTTGGTGTAATTATTTTTTAAAAATTCTAAATGGTTTTTTTAGATACTGAAATTTATTTAGAGAGTGTCGAACTAAAAATTTCAATTCCAGTCAAAATTATAATTCCAGTCGGCTTAGGTTAAAAAAAAGTTTTTATTTATAATTATAGAAAATCTATTTCTTTTTTTTCATAATCTCACCTCCCACCATTCTTGATTTTACTCATCAAATAATGGATTGAAAGCGGAAGCCGGAAGCCGGAGCCGCAAGCCGGAGCCGGAGCCCGGAGCTGGTGCTGGTGCCCGGTGCCATGATCTGGGGTATAAATCATTTTTTCAAGATATAATTTTTTAAGATGAAAAATTTAATTGCAGAGAAACGTACTAAACATTTTCCAAGTAGTGCCAGAATCCCTTAGTCGGATCCAGAGCCGAAGCCGGAGCGGAGTCGAAGCCAGAGCCGGTGTCGAAGCCGGAGCCCGGAAGCCGGAGCCGGAGCCGGAGCCGGAAAGCCGGAGCAGAGTATGAATTTTTTTCAAAAAAATCTTTTTTTTTTAGGTGAATTATTGCCAGAAGAAAACGTACTGAACATATTTCAAATAGTGCAGAAACCTTAGTCCGGATCCCGGAGCAGAACCGAAGTCAATAACGGATCTCGGAATCCAGAGCCGAATCCTGGGTATGAATTTTTTCGGGAAATATTTTTTTGTGAAAAATTTTTGTCAGAAGACGTGCTGAACAGTTTTTTTTAAATAGTGAAGAAACTTAAGCCGACCGGCCGAAGCCGAAAGTCAGAGCCGGAATCCGGATCCGGATCCGGAATCGGAGCCGGGGTATGAATTTCCTTCAGAAAATATTTTTTTAACGGTGAAAAATTTCTTTCAAGAAGAACGTGCTGAGCAATCTTCAATAGGTAGAAACATTAGTCGGAAATTCGGGAGCCGAAGCGAATCATATAGGAGCCGTATCCGGAGCCCGGAATCTTGGTATGAAATTTTTTTTGGTAAAATATTTTTTTTTGGTGAAAATTTATTGTCAGAAGACGTGCCGAACCAAATTTCAAATACGTGCAAAACCGTTAGTCGAATCGGAGCCAATGCTGAAGTCGGAGCCGGATCCGGATGCGGATCCGGATCGGATCCTGGTATGAATTTTCTTCAGAAAAATTTTTTTGAGGTAAAAAATTTATTTCAAGAAGACGGGCTGAGCAATGTTCAAATAGTCTAGAAACATTAGTGCGGATCCGGAGCCCGTTATCCGAGCCCGGATCCGGATCCTGATCTGGTTGAATTTTTTCCTATAAATATTTTTTTTTTGGTGAAAAATTTATTGTCAGAAGACGTGCCGAACAATTTTCAATAGTGCAGAAACTTTAGTCGGATCCGGAGCCGAGGATTAATAATTTTTTATATAATTTATATCACCCTTAAATAAAGTTTTTCTATAATAAATATTTTTTGGGAGAAAAAATATTCAAGAAGACGCGCTGAGCAATGTTCAAATATTAGAAACATTTGTCGGATCCGGAGCCGAAGCCGAGTCGTATCCGGAGCCGTATCCGAAGCCGGATCTGGGTATGGAATTTTTTTTCGGGAAATTTTTTTTTTTGTGAAAATTTAAATTGTCAGAAGACGTGCCGAACAATTTTCAAAGTGCCGAAACCTAGTTGAATCCGGAACTCGACGCTGAAGTCGGAGCCGAGCCCGGGATGTCCGGATCCGGCACCGGATCCGGATCCCGGAATCCTGGGTACTGAAAATTTTTTAGAAAATAATTTTGAGGCTAAAAATTTATTTCAAGAAGACGTGCTGAACAATGTTCAAAAAGTGAAGAAACATTAGTCGGATCCGGAGCCGGATCCGGAACCTGATCCTGGGTATGAATTTTTCCGGGAAGTATTTTTTTTTGGTGAAAATTTATTGTCAGAAACGTGCCGAACAATTTTTTAAATAGTGGCACGAAACCTTAGTTGGAATCCGGAACCGAAGCTGAAGTCGAGCCGGATCCGGATGCCGAATTCGGAGCCGGATTCTGGGTATGAATTTTCTTCAGAAAAATTTTTTTTAGGAGATAAATTATTTCAAAGCGACCGCTGAGCAATGTTTCAAATATTGTAGAAACATTAGTCGGATCCAGAGCCGAAAGCCGAAGCCGAAGTCGATCCGGAGATGGTATCCGGAGCCGGATCTCTGGGTATGAAATTTTTTTGTCGGTAAATATTTTTTTGGTGAAAATTTATTGTCAGACAAGACGTGCTGAACAATTTTAAATAGTGCAGAAACCTTAGTCGAATCGGAGCCGAAGCTGAAGTCGGAGCCGGATCCGGATCCGGATCCGGATCCGGATTCTGGGTATGAATTTTCTTCAGAAAATAATTTTTGAGGTAAAAATTTTATTTCAAGAAGACGTGCTGAAACAATGTTCAAATAGTCTAGAAACATTAGTCCGGATTCCGGGGAGCCTTATCCGGAGCCGATCCGGGATCCTGACTGTAATGATTTTTTTCGGGAAATATTTTTTTGGTGAAAAATTTATTGTCATGTAAAGAACGTTTGCCGAGCATTTTCAAATAGTGGCAGACCCTAGTCGCGATCCGGAACCGAGAGCTGAAGTTCGGAGCCGGATCCGAATCCGATCCTGGGTAATGAATTTTTTTCGAAAAATATTTTTAAGGTGAAAAACTTATTTCAAGAAGACGTGCTGAGCAATGTTCAAATAGTGTAGAAACATTAGTCGGATCCGGAGCCGAAGCCGAAGTCGTATCCGGAGCCGTATCCGGATCCGGATCCTGGGTATGAATTTTTTCCAAGAAATATTTTTTAGGTGAAAAATTAATGGCAGAAAGTGCTGAAACAATTTTCAAATTGTTACAGAGACCTTAGTCGGATCGAGCCAAAGCGCACGTCCGGAGTGAAACCGTGTCTGCAGCCAGAGCCGGAGCCGGAGTATTAAATTTTTTCAAAAAATATTTTTTTTAAGTAAAAAGTTTATTGCCAGAGGACGTGCTGAACAGTTATCAAATATGGATCCGGATCTGGATCCGGATTCGGATCCGGATCCTGGGTATAAATTTTCTTCAGAAATTTTTTTTTAGGGGAAAAATTTATTGCCAGAAAAGGTGCTGAACAATTTTCAAATAGTGTAGGTACATTAGTCGGATCCGGAGCCCGAAGCCGAAGCCGAAGCCGAAGCCGAAGCCGAAGCCGAAGCCGAAGCCGAAGCCGAAGCCGAAGCCGAAGCCGAAGTCGGAACTGGAGCCGGATCCTGGGTATGAATTTTTTTCAAGAAGTACTTTTTTTAGGTGAAGAGCCGATTGCCAGAAGAGACTTGCTGAACATTTTTCAAATAGTACAGAAACATTAGTTGGATCCGAAGCCAGCTTCAGCCGGAGTTGGAACCGGATCCTAGGTATGAAATTTTTCAATAACTATTTTTTAGGTTAAAAATTTATGTCAGAAACGGTGCCTGAATAATTTAAAATAGTGCAAATTTCCTTTAGTCCGGATCCGGATCCGGGTCGGAGCGGGAGCGAGTACTGAAATTTTTTCGGAAAATATTTTTTTAATTTGAAAAATTATTACCAGAAGACATGCTGAACAATTCTTAAAATAGTGCAAACCTTAGTCGGAGCCGGAGCGAGTTAGGTTTTGGGTATAAATTTTCTTCAGAAAATATTTTTAGGTGAAAATATATTCACCGAAAGAATGTCCATCATTTTCAAATGGTAGAAAACCTTGCCGGAGACGAAGTCCCTGAATAAAATAATTAATTTACGTTTTACGTGGGAATATATATATATCATATATATATATAATATATATAATATATATATATATATATATATAAATATATATATATAATATAATATATATAGTATAATATATATATATATATATATATATATCATATATTATATATATATATATATTATATATATAATATAATATATATATATATATATATATATATATATATATATATATATAGTATAATATATATAGTATATATAATTATATATATATAATATATATATATATATATAAGTATATATATTAATATATATATATATATATATATATTATATATAATATATATATATATATATATATCATATATATATATATATATATATGCTATTCTATAAATAGAACATCTTCGGGAGGAGAGGCGTAAATCCCTTTTTGCCAATAGATTAATAAATATCCTCAAACGTCCATAGATGAATATTACGTCCATAACTCTCAGCCATACACGTGGAATAAGCACAATTTCAATGATAATAAGCAAAATAAGGATAGCATAATGCTAATAAGGTGATGTCACGAATTTTAACAATTTAGAAAATAGTTTTTATAGATTCTCTGGATTGTTTATAATTTTTTTTTATAAAAATGAAATTTAATATTTAATTTAATATCCGCCTTCCCAGAAAAGAAGGCATCTCGGAACAGATTTTTAATCTAATGCTTATCACTGCTTTGAAACTCGGTACTTGTTTAAATCGAAAGGAGGGTGGTTTTGGAACACCTGCTGGGGCTACCCGGCATTCTGCTTGGGTGTTCTGGTTACAGGAGCAACCAACCAAAGTCAAGAAACGCCGAAATGTGCACAACATGCTGTTGCGACAAATTTGCAATAATAAGACGAAGAAAAAATTCACTCGCACCAGGACTCGAACCATCGACAACAACGTCGTCGTTAGACAATGTACAGGAAGCTCTACCACTTGTCCGATTCGCCTTTCCATAAAAAGAAGGCATATCGGAACAGTTTTTAAATTTACTGCTCCGATATCACTGCTTTGAAACTCGGTACTTATTTAAATCGACAGGAGGGTGGTTTGGAAAAACCTGCTGGGCCTACCTGGCAATTCTGCAATGGGGTGTTTCCTGGGTTATCAGGTAGTATCCCAACCACAGTCAAGGACACCCGAAATGGGCACAACATGCTTGTTGCGGCAAATTTGCAATAATAAGACGAATAATAAATTTCACCTCGCGCCAGGACTCGAGCCAATGACAAAAGCGTCGCCCGTGACAATGTACAGGCAGCTCCTGTCACTTTGTCCATCCGCCTTTTCAGAAAAGAAGGCATATCGGAACAGTTTTCTAATTTACTGCTCCGATATTCACTGCCTTTGAAACTCGGTACTTATTTCAATCGACAGGAGGTGGTTGAACACCCTGCTGTGGCTACATGGATTCTGCTTGGGTGCTCCCTGGGTTACAGAGTATCCAAGCCAAAATTCAAGGACACCGAAATGGGCACAAACATGCTTTGTGTTGCGGCCAAATTTGCAATAAATAAGAAACGAAAATATAAAATTTACCTCGCGCCAGGACTCGAAACCATCGCAAAAGCGTCTCCGTTCAGACAATGTAACAGGAAGCTCTGTCACTTTTGTCCGATCCACCTTTCCAGAACAAAAGATGGAATCTCGGAACATTTCTTATACATTGCTTCGAAATCACTGTTTTTGGAAACTCAGTACTTTAATTTTAAAATGGACAGAAGGGTGGTTGGAACCCCCTCTGGGGCTACATGGCATTCTGCTTGGTTATTCCTGGGTAACAAGAGCAACCAATCAAACCAAAGTCAAAGAACGCCGAAATGGGCACAACATATGCTTGTTGGCAACAAATTTGTCAAAAAGCGACAAAGAAAAATTTTCACTCGCGGGCCAGGAACTCGAAACACCGACAACAAGCGTGCCGTTTAGACAATATCCCAGAAGCTCTACTACCACTAGTCCGATCGCGCCTTCCCCAAAAAGAGGCATCTCGGAACAGATTTCTAAATCTTCCCTGCTCGATCACCACTGCTTAAATCGTACTTATATTAAATCGACAGGAATGTGGTTTGAAAACCTGCTGGGGCCATGGCCTTCTGCTTGGGTGCTCTTGGGTTACAGGAGCAACCAACCAAAATAAAGCAACGCCGAAATGGGCACAACATGCTTGTTGTGTCAAATTTGCAATAATAAGCACGAATAAAAATTCACTTCCGCGCAGGACTCGAACATCGACAACAGCGTCGCCGTTAGACAAAGTACAGGAGGCTCTACCACTAGGTCCGATCCACCTACCCAAAAGAAGGCATCTCGGAACAGTTTTCTAATCTCCTGCTTTTCGATAATCACTGCTTTGAAACTCGTAATTTATTTAAATCAGGGAAGGGTGCGCTCTGCGAAACAATATATATATATAATATATAAATATATATATCTATTAATATAATATGATATATATATATATAATATATATAATATTATATATATTATATATTATATTATATATATATATTATATATATATATATAATATATATATATATATATATATAATATATCACTGCTTTGAACTCGTTAATCTTTTAAATCAGGAAGGTGCTTGGACACAATATATATATCTATAATATATATATTATATATATAAATATATATATATATATATAATATAATCTTAATATATATATATATATATATTATTATATATATAACTATATATATATATATATATAACTATATATATCTAATATATTATATATAAGGCATATCGGATCTTTTTTGTAATTTACTGCTCCGATATCACTGCTTTGAAACTCGGTACTTATTTAAATCGACAGGAGGGTGGTTGGAACACCTGCTGTATATATATATATATATATATATATATATATATATATATATATTATATATATATTTTTTTATAGTGATATATATATATATATATATATATATATATATATATAAAATATAAATATATATATAAATATATATTATATATATATATATATTATATATATGAGAGAATAAATATTTTTTTGCCGTCTGAAAAAAGAAATAATATTTCCAAATGTTTATTTGCGTTTTTCTAGCACTTCATTTTTTTCTTACATTAGATCACAAAAAAATTCATTAAAAAAAAACGAACAGTTTTTTTTTTCTTAAAATTTGGTAACAACTCTGCATATAAAATCCTTAACAGACTGCCGTTTATTTTAAATGCTTTTGTATGATGTAAGGTGGTGTCACACGTGATTGATCGTTTTTACTTCAAAAATTTTGAAAGTACTTTTCAGAGATTGTCCAAAAAAACTTTAAGAAAATAAAATTTTGAAATAAAGTGTCTAAATGAAATTTATTACTACCAAATAGGAGTATTTTAGTGGAAAAAGCATTGAAATATCTTGAATATTAAAAGATTTTTTTGCCATTTTTGTGAAAGCCCCGAAAAAAAAAAATTTTCCCCCCCCCCCCCCCCAAAAAAAAAACCAACAGTTTTTTTTTTTTTTGGTTTCCCAAAAAAATTAAAGATAAATTAGTTGTTCATCAAAAAAACATTTTCTTTTATCTGTTCGAAGAAATGTATTTTGAGGATAAAGTCTCCCCTTAAGCTAAGAATAGTGTGAGGCTATTATTTTGCTTTTGCGTTCTAATTTGATTTATAAATTATATTGCTTCACTGATTTTAAGAAAAGAAAATTCTTTCAAATATATGAATTTATTACAAATATTAAATACAATAATAAATAATAATAAAACTAATATAATAATAAATATAATAATAAAATAATAAAAATAATAATAAACAATAATAATAATTATAATTAATAAAATATAATAATTAATAATAATAATAATAATGGCCAAACTAAAGAAGTTACCCGCATGAATTCTCGAAAACTAAGATAGGTACAAGAAAACTGATAACATATATGGAATCAGCGTATGAAATTTGTATGGAAAATGGAAATTTTTTTTTTTTTTTTTTTTTTTATATATTATCTCCAAAACTACGATAGGTAGAAGAAAACTAAAAAAATATATATGAAATCAGCGTATAAATATTTTTTAGGGGGCTCGAGCCGACGGGGAACGCAGGGGGGACGTTTTCCATACCCGTAGGGGAGGGGCGGAGGACCCCCGACACCATACCAAAGAGCGGGGGTTCCGGAGACCCTCTCCCGAGGGGGGGAAATAGTCCAACCCGTCGTCCCCGAGGAGGCCGAGAAGACTCCGACTCTTTGCAATCTTTGCGGTTTACGCCTGGGATTCTTTTTAGTTTAAAAAAAAATAAATTCTTTTTTTCAAACATATTTCATGCGCTGATTCTAATATGTTATTAGTTTTTTTGTAACCTATCGTAGTTTGGAGATATAAAAAAAAATAAAAAAAAAAAGTAAAATTTTTTTTTCATTTTCCATCAAATTCCATACGCTGATTCCCTATATGTTATCAGTTTCTTGTATCTATCTTAGTTTTTGAGATATCATGCGGGTAACTTCTTTAGTTTCACAATAATAATAATAATAATAATAATAATAATTATAATAAATAATAAAATAATAATAATAATAATAATAATAATAATAATAATAATAATAATAATAATAATAATAATATAATAATAATAATAATAATAATAATAATTAAATAAAATTAGTTATCTGAAAACATTTAACAGCAGCAATAATTCTTACGTCACTAGAAATTAATTAAATAACATTGGTAATCTTAAAATATTGAATGATAAGCTATGTATAGAGTGAGGCTTTTCCTTATTTTATAATCTTTTATACATAGGAAACTATTTTAAAATAATTTTGCTTCACTATATTTTATATAAATATTTTGGAACAATTTATACATCCTAGCAACATTTTAGTACGTTTTACGTTCAAGTACTTTTTATTGCCTGCTTATTCTAAGAAAATTGCCAATATATATATATATATATATAATATATATATATATTATATATATAATATATTATATATTATATTATATATATATATATATATATTATATATATATATATATATATATATATATTTATATATATATACTATATATTATATATATTTATATATATATATTATATATATATATATAATATAGTATATATATATTTATATACGAGGTTCGAAAAAATAAATTTTTGAGTATATATTATATATATATATATATATATTATATATATTATTATAGAAACAAAGAAAAAATGCTGGGAGAAGAAATTTACGATTACCGAGCAGCGTGTCCTAACGTGTCTTCAATCATGAGAGAACACGACGAAATTCGCGGCCACCCTCAAGAAGAGAAGATGCTCGCAGATATGATCTTGGAAAAAGCTAGAATAAGTTAAACTACAAATTTTGTTTTCTTATAAACATTTTTATTTTATGTTGAGTAAAAAACTATCTCTATCCTATCGTTATTTATTTTTACCAAAAATTCTGACACTTTTTATTACGTAGAATTTGTTTTATTTTTTATAGACATTTTTTCACGTGGGTTTCGCCTATCTTTAAAACTTATTTTACGTGTGTTTTGCATTAACAAAAAGAATCTTTAACTCAAGTAGATATAGGCTAAATGCTCCATAAGAAAACCTTACGCGAGATATTTTTTAGGAAATTTTGATACCTTTATGACGTTAAAATTGGTTTATCGTAAACATAATTCCCAACGTGTGGTTCTTGTATTTACAAAAAGAATCTTTAACTCTCGTAAATATAAGCTAAATGTTTCATAGGATAAACCTTACGCGAGATAACTTTTACGATAAAGCGATACTTTTTCTACGTTAAATTTAATTTATTGATTATAAACATAATCCCTACGTAGGTTTAGATGGGGAAAGTCCTTAAGGATAGCTTTAAGAGAAGAGTTAAAAAGTCTTTGAGAATCTTTTAATGGATTTTTGTTCAATTTAGAATATGTAGTTCTGTCATTTAGTAAATTGTTACATTTATCAATATAATCTTTATGGTTCATAATAACAAAACTATATAATAAACGTTTTATTCAAATAAAGTTGTTTTTCTTTTTTAATTTTACAGTATCGTTTTTCATAAATATGGTTTGAACAGACAATAGAAATACTCTTACAAGCAGAAAATTTTTCAATCACCTTTCGAAAGATTGTTATCGTTGTTTATAAATAAATATTTAGAAACAAACTATTTAAAATAATTTTTTGACGTGAATTTTTATAATTATCTCTTTATAAATATATTTTAAAACGACGACGAAAGAAACATGGCAGACCTACTCAAAAAAAAAATGTGGTGAATATGAACGATGTTTATGGAAATTCCATCATTCGATCCTTACGAAACATCACTCATATTTAGAGGAAAAAACAAAAAGTTCAATGATAAAGATATAGATTTTAAGCGATTTTTTTGCTATAGATAATGATAATTAATTAGATTCCGTAATTATTTATTTGTTTGTTTCTCTCGGGAAAAAAACTCGCTTTAGGAACAAAAAAATTATTTTGCACCATCTCCCGAGAAGTAGAGAGTAACGTTATTTCGTGCCCCGAGCAAACCGTAGGAGGGTGCCCTTAAAAATTTTTTTACGTTAATTTTTAAAGTGTACTATATTTATTTAAGTTAATATTTTTTTATGATTTGGTCTTCCTTAAATTCCATTTTCTACGATAATTAGTTTTTAGAGGTAACTAAATTAAAAAATAAATAAATAAATATTGCACGACGCCCCAAAATACGATAGTGACGTTTCGTAATTACCGAGACGATCCTTATAAAGTACACTTGACCTCCAAAATGAAACTCGCTTAGGGAACGAAAAATTATTTTGCAACATCTCCCGAGAAGTAAAAAGTTACGTTATTTTGTGCCCCGAAAGAAGCGTAAGTGGGGACCTTTAAGATTTCTTTACGTCTCGGGAGATGTTGCAAAATAAATTTTTCGTTCCTTAAGCGAGTTTCTTTTTGGAGGGCAAGTGTACTTTCTATGTATATATATATTTTTTTTAATTTAGTCTCCCTTAAATTCAGTTTTCTATGAAAAATAATTTGTAGAGGTATCTAAACAAAAGATAATTAAAAAAAACAACACACGACCCCCATATCCTATAGGCTTTGAGCGATTTTTTTGCTACACTTTAAAAAAATAAGTAAAAAAATCAGTTGAGGTAGCCTCCTACGGTTCACTCGGGGCTCGAAATAACGTTACTCTCTACTTTTTCGGGAGATGGTGCCAAATAAATTTTTTGTTCCTTAAGCGAGTTTTTCTCCCTAGAAAACTAAAAAATAAAAATATTTACGGAATCTAAGTCTGTAATGAATTGATAATAATCAGTTATTTACATATTGGATATCTATTTTTTTTTCTTCGTTCTTAATTTTTCTTAAAGTCTTAATTATTTATCATCATCTATACCAATCTAACATAGGGTGACTTCGGCAAACTTAAATTAGTCAAGGGTGCCGCGAATCGAAAATGTTTGAGAACCACAGATCTATACTATAATTATTTATATAAATATTTTTTTTCATAGTTTAGTCTCCCTTAAATTCCTTTTTCTACGATAAATAATTTTTAGAGGTAACTAGATTAAAAAAATAATAAAAAATATTACACGACGCCCATTTACCTCGGAAACGTCGTCGTCATATAGTGACGTTTCGTAAAAGCCCACAATAAATGACTCTACGCGTTTAGAATCCATTTTTTACGCTTAGAAAATCGTTCAGCAAAATAATTGTTCCAATAGTGACGTTTCATCGAAACCGTTTATAAATCAAAAGGTCTAAATCAAAATCGCTCTCCAAAAAGTCGACCTCGGAAAAAATTGAAATTTTTTTTCTTCAAATTTTAACTTATACCTTCGACTTATAAACGGTACAGAATAAACATCACTATAATATAAAGTCTGTAAAGAATTGCTAATAATAAGTTATTCACATATCGGATATTTATTTTTCTTCGTTCTTAATTTTTTTTAAATTCTTAATTATTATCATGAATCTATACTGATATTTATTTATATAGCAATTTTTTTTATAGTTAGTCTCCTTAAATTCCATTTCTACGATAAATAAAATTTATAGAGGTAACTAAATTAAAAAAAAATAATAAAAAAATGCACCACGCCGCATATTACATTGGAAACGTCCTCGTCGTATAGTGACGTTTCGTAAAAGCCCAAAATAAATGACTCTACGCTTCTAGAATCCATTTTTACGCTTAGAACGTCATTAAGCGTAATAGTAGTTCCGATAGTGACGTTTTATCGGAACTGTTTATAACTCAAAAGGTCTAAATCAAAATCGCTCTCCAAAAAGTCGACCTCGGGAAAAATTGAAATTTTTTTTTTCAAATTTTAACTTATACCTTCGACTTATAAACGGTACAGAATAAACGTCACTACAATAATAATTAATGCCGTTTGATCGTTCGAGGTCATTTTATGGTTATCGAGAAACGACATTATATTATAGTGACGCCGTAGAGGAAACACCGGCCTCATTGACCTGAAATATCAAATTCTTAATATAAAAATATCGACGCAAAGAAGACTCTTAAGTTCCCACTTACGCCCGATCGGGGCACAAATAACAGGTAACCTTTGAATTCTCGGGAGATGTTGCAAAATAATTTTTCGTTCCTTAAGCAAGTTTTTTTTTCGAGGGCAAGTAATATTTTTATAATATATTATTATTATTTTTAATTTACGTCTCCCTAAAATCAGTTTTTTTCTATGAAATAATTCTTAGAGGTAAACATTAAACAAAATTAATTATAAAAAGCCTACGCACGACAGCATCGGTTGCTTATTATTTTTTTTATAGTTTAGTCCCCCTTAATTCCATTACTTCTACAATAAAAAAATTCAAAATATTTAAGTTAAAAAAAAATAATAAAAGAAATATTGCAACGACGCCCATCATTACCTCGAAACGTACCTCGTCCTACTAGGTGACGTGTTCGTAAATAGCCCAAAATAATGACTCGTCGCGTCGTTGAGAAAATCACCAATTTATTATTATACGACCACTTAAAAGACAGTCATTAGTTATTAAGCCCGTAATAACAGTTCCAATAATGAACGTTTTCACCGGAAACCGTTTATAACTCAAGGTCTAAATCAAAATCGCCCTCCAAAAAAGTCGACCTCGGGAAAAATTGAATTTTTTTTCCTAAAATTTAACTTATACCTTCGACTTATAAACCGTACAGAATAAACGTCACTATAATAATAATTAATTCGCTTATAACGATAGTTCATTTTCGCTACATTTTAAAAATTAACGTAAAAAAAATATTAAAGGTACACTCCTACGGTTCACTCGGGCACGAAATAACGTTACTCTCTACTTTTCGGGAGATGGTGCAAAATAAATTGTTTGTTCCTTAAGCGAGTTTTTTTTTCCTAGAGAAACTAAAAAAAAGTAATTACGGAATCTAAGTCTGTAAAGAATTGCTAATAATAAGTTTTTCACTTATCGGATATTTATTTTTTCTTCGTTCTTAATTTTTATTAAATTCTTAATTATTTATCCTGATCTATACTATATTTATTTATATTAATTTTTTTATAGTTTAGTCACTCTTAAATTCCTTTTTCTACGATAAATAATTTTTAGAGGTAACTAAATTAAAAAAAAATAATAAAAAATATTGCACGACGCCCATTTTCCTCGGAAACGTCCTGGTCAGATAGTGACGCTTCGTAAAAGCCCAAAATAAATGACTCTACGCGTTTATAATCCATTTCCTACGCTTCGAACGTCGTTAAGCGTAATAATAGTTCCAATAGTGACGTTTCATAGGACCCGTTTATAACTCAAAAGGTCTAAAATCAAAATCGCTCTCCAAAAGGTCGACCTCGGAAAAAATTGAGTTTTTTTTTTTTTCAAAAATTTTATTTTTTTTCGATAGTCCATTCCTGAAAATATTGCCGTTTGGTCTTAATTTAAGTTCTCCTTAAATTCAGTTTGTGCTATGAAAAAAATAATTCCTTTAGAGTACTAAACAAAAATTAATTATAAAACCTACGCACGACAAATGGTTTGCGAGTTTATATTTAATTTTTTTTTATAAGTTCTAGTCCTCACCTTAAAGTTTTTCTATAATAAATATTTTTTAGAGGTAACTAAATAAAAAAAATAATAAAAAAATATTGCACGACGCCATTAACCTCGGAAACGTCCTCGTCCCCAAAATAAATGACTGTACGCGTTTAGAATCCATTTTACTCTACGCGTTTGGAAATCCATTTTTTTACAGCTTAGAACGATCGTTAAGCGTAATAATAGTTTCAATAATAGAGACGTTTCATCGGAACCGTTTATAACTCAAAAGGTCTAAATCAAAATCGTCTCCAAAAAGTCCTCGGAAAAAAGTTGAATTTTTTTTTTTCAGACTTATACTTATACCTTCGACTTATAAACGGTTCAGAAATAAACGTCACTATAATAATAATTAAGTCGCTTTAAGCGATAGGTTCATTTCTGCTACATTTTAAAAAATTAAACGTAAAAAAAAATATTAAAGGTACACTCCTACGGTTCACTCGGGCACGAAATAACGTTACTCTCTACTTTCGGGAAGATGGTGCAAAATAAAATTGTTTGTCTGTAACAGCGAGTTTTTTTTTACCTAGAGAAACTAAAAAAAGTAATTACGGAATCTAGTACTTCGCGTACTCCAAATAATAAGTTTTTCACTTATCGGATATTTATTTTTTCTTCGTTCTTAATTTTTTATTAAATTCTTAATTATTTATCCTGATCTATACTATATTTATTATCATAATTTTTTTTTTAGTTTAGTCTCCCTTAAATTACGGGGAAGGATAAATAATTTTAGAGGTAAAATAAAATTAAAAAAAAAATAAAGAAATATTGCATCGACGGCCCATTTTCCCTCGGAAACGTCTGGATCGAGATAGTGACGCTCGTAAAAAAGCCAAAATAACATGACTCTACGGCGTTTATAATCCATTTCCTACGCTTCGAACGTCGTCTTTAAGCGTAATAATAGTTTCAATAGTGACGTTTCATAGGACCCGTTTATAACTCAAAAGGTCTAAATCAAAATCGCTCTTCCAAAAAGTCGACCTCGGAAAAAATTGAGTTTTTTTTTTTCGAAATTTTAACTTATATCGATATTTCATCGAAAATATTGCCGTTTTGGTCCGTTCGAGGTCGTTTTTAAATGGTAATCGAGAAACGTCTATTAATTATAGTGACGCCGTAGAGGAAACCCGCCCTCGATCGACCCCTCCGAGTGATCGTCTCGGTAATTACGAAACGTCACTATCGCATTTTGAGGAAATAAAACGATAAAGTTCACGGAATAAAGTATGATGAAAATTAGGAAAAATTAAGAAAATAGAAAAAATAAACAATTAATGATAAGTGAATACCTGAATTATCAATTCTTAATATAAATATCGACGTAAAGAAATCTTAAAAGGTCCCCACTTTCGATCGGGGCACAAAATAACGTAATCTTTACTTTAGTTTATAATTGCAAGAATATAATTTTTCGTTCCTTGAGCGAGTATTTTTTTTCGAGGGCAAGTGTGGTACTTTATATATATTATTATTTTTTTTTTAATTTATAATTTCTTTGAAATTCAGTTTTCAATGAAAAATAATTTTTAGAGGTAACTAAACAAAATGGTAACTAATCAAAAATATTTAAAAAATCACGCACGACGCACGTTTCCGAGGTAAATGGGCGTCGTGCAATATTTTTTATAATATTCTTTTTTTTAATTTAGTTACCTCTAAAAAAATATTTATCGAGAAAATGGAATTTAAAGGAGACAAAACTATAAAAAATTATATGAATAAATATTAGTATAGATCAAGTGGTTCTACAACTTTTTCGATTCGCGGCACAATTGACTTATTTAAGTTTGCCGAAGTCACCCCATGTTAGATCAAAAAGAAAGTCTTCCAATTATAAAAAGTAGGGTCTATCATATTCATAAAATTGCAATAATTTTGCATGAACACAGAATGCCAAAAATATTTCATGGATTTGTCCCTGAATATATAAATATATAAGGATAACATAACTAAAATTTTCTTAACAAAGTTGGAAAATTCAAAATTGATTAAAATTTTTAAATGAAAACTTAAATACAATTATGAAAATGTTCAAAACTTTCGCGTCACCCTTGTGGGGAAGCTGTGCCACCCAAATGTGACGCGTCACACAGTTTGAGAACCACTGGTATAGATCATGATTAATAATTAAGACTTTAAGAAAAATTAAGAACGAAGAAAAAACTAAATAATCCAAATGTGAATAACTTATTATTAGCAATGTTTTACAGACTTAGATTCCGTAATATTTTTTTTTTTTGGTTTCTCTCCGGGAAAAAAACTCGCTTAAGGAACAAAAAATTTATTATGCACCATCTCTCGAAAAGAAGAGAGTAACGTTATTTCGTGCCCCAATCGAAGCGCGAGGGGTACTTTTTAATATTTTTTACCCGTTAATTTTTAAAGTGTAGGAAAAAATCGTTCAAAGCCTATCGGAAACGTCGTCGTCAAATAGTGACGTTTCGTAAAAGCCCAAAAATAAATGACTCTACGCGTTTAGAAGTCCATTTTTTTATGCTTAGAGACGTCGTTAAGCGTAATAATGGTTCCAATAGTGACGTTTCAAAGGAACCGTTTATAACTCAAAAAGGTCTTATTAAAAATCGCTCTCCAAAAAGTCGACCTCGGCAAAAAATAAAATTTTTTTTTCAAATTTATTTATACCTTTGACTTATAAATGGTACAGAAAAAAGGTCACTATAATAATAATTAATACGCTTAACGATAGTTCATCCCTGAAAATACGTTCGAGTTCGTTTTTATGGTAATCGAGAAAACGTCATTATATTATAGTGACGCCGTAGAGGAAACCCGGCCTCGATTGATATCTTCCGAGTATCGTCTTGGAATTTACGGAACGTCACTATCGTATTTTGAAGGAAAAAAAAAACGAAAAGTTCACGGATAAAGGTATGATGAAAATTAGGAAAAAATTAAGAACATAAAAAAAATAAACAATTAATGATGAGTGAATACCTGAATTCAATTCTTAATGATAAATAATCGACGGTAAAGAAAATCTTAAAAGGTCCTTACTCTACGCTTCGATCGGGGCAACAAAATAACTAACTTTTTACTTCCGGGAGATGTTGCAAAATGAAATTTTTCGTTCCTTAAGCCGAGTTTTTTTTTCGAGGGCAAGTGTACTTTATACTATATATATAATTTTTTTTTCAATTTAGTCTCCCTTAAATTCATTTTTCTATGAAAAAATAATTTTTTAGAGGTAACTAAACAAAGAAATAATTAAAAAAAACACGCACGACGCCCCATTATCTATAGGCTCTTGAGCGAATTTTTTTGCTATCACTTAAAAATTAAACGTAAAAATATTAAAGGCCCCTCTCGGTTCAACTCGGGGCACGAAAATACGTTTACTCTCATACTTTTCGGGAGATGGGTGCAAATAAATTTTTTTGTTCCTTAAGCGAGTTTTTTTTACCCGAGAGAAACCAAAAAAAAAAATTATTACGGAATCTAAGTCTGTAAAGAATTGATAATAATCAGTTATTCACATATTGGATATTTTTTTTTCATCGTTCTAATTTCTTAAAGTCTAATTAATTTATTCATGATTTATACTATATTATTTATATTATATTTTTTTTAGTTTAGTCTCCCTAGATTCCATTTTCTACGATAAATAATTTTTAGAGGTAACTAAATTAAAAAAAATAATAAAAATATTGCACGATGCCCATTTACCTCGGAAACGTCGTCGTCATATAGTGACGTTTGTAAAGCCCAAAGTAAAAGACTCTAAGCGTTAAAATCCGTTTTTTACGCTTAGAACATCGTTAAACAAAATAATAGTTCCAATAGTGACGTTTCATCGGAACCGTGTTACTAACCAAAAAAGTCTAAAATCAAAAAACCGCTCTCACCAAAAGTCCGACCTCGGGAAAATTGGAAATTTTTTCGTTCAAATTACTTAGACCTTCGAACTTAATAAAGATGGTAACAGAATAAACGTCAATTGTATAATAATAATTATTACTCCCTTAACGATATTTCAATCCCTCAAAAATATTGCCGTTTGGTCGTTCGAGGTCGTTTTTATGGTAATCGAGAAACGTCATTATATTATAGTGACGCCGTAGAGGAAACCCGGCCTCGAATGATCCCCTCCGAGTATCGTCTCGGTATTTACGTAACGTCACTATCGTATTTTGAGGAAAAAAAAGAACAGTTCATGGATAAAGGTATGATGAAAATTAGGAAAATTTAAGAACATAGAAAAAATAAACAATTAATGATAAGTGAATACCTGAATATCAATTCTTAATATAAATATCGACGTAAAGAAATCTTAAAGGTCCCAACTTACGCTTCGATCGGGGCACAAAATAACGTAACTTTTTACTTCTCGGGAGATGTTGCAAAATAAACTTTTCGTTCCTTAAGCGAGTTTTTTTTTTCGAGGGCAAGTGTACTTTATATATATTATTATTTTTTTTTTTTAATTTAGTCTCCCTGAAATTCAGTTTTCAGTGAAAAATAATTTTTAGAGGTAACTAAACAAAAAATGTAACTAAACAAAAAAATAATTAAAAAAGTCACGCACGACGCACGTTTCCGAGGTAAATGGAGGGCGTCGTGCAATATTTTTTATTATCTTTTTTTTTTAATTTAGTTACCTCTAAAAAATATTTATCGTAGAAAATGGAATTTAAGGGAGACCAAACTATAAAAAAAAATTAATATGAATAAATATAGTATAGATCATGATAAATAATTAAGACTTTAAGAAAAATTAAGAACGAAGAAAAATTAAATATCCAATATGTCAATAACTGATTATTATCGATTGTTTACAAACTTAGATTCCGTAATTATTTTTTTTTTTTGGTTTCTCTCAGGAAAAAAACTCGCTTAAGGAACAAAAATTTTATTTTGCACCACCTCTCGAAAAGTAGAGAGTAACGTTATTTCGTGCCCCGAGTGAACCGTAGGAGGGTACCTTTAATATTTTTTTACGTTAATTTTTAAAGTGTAGCAAAAAATCGCTCAAGGCCTATAGGAAATGGCGTCGTCGTATAGTGACGTTTCGTAAAAGCCAAAAATAAATGACTCTACGCGTTTACAATCAATTTTTACTCTTAGAACGTCGTTAAGCCGTAATAATAGTTCCAATAGTGACGTTTCAACGGAACCGTTTATAACTCAAAAGTTCTAAATCAAAATCGCTATCGAAAAAAAATAAAATATCCCAAAAAAAATCAAATTTTTTTTTCAAATTTTAACTTATACCTTCGACTATAAATGGTTACAGAACAAAGGTCACTATAATAATAATTAATACGCTTAACGATAGTTTATCCCTGAAAATCGTTTGAGGTCGTTTTATGGTAATCGAGAAACGTCATTAATTATAGTGACGCCGTAGAGGAAACCCGGCCTCGCGATGATATCTGCCCGGAGTATCGTCTCGAATTTTACGAAACGTCCACTATCGTATTTTGAAGGAAAAAGAAACGGAAAATTTCACGGAATAAAGGTATGATTGAAAATTAGGATAAAATTAAGAACGATAGAAAAAATAAACATAATGATGAGTGAATACCTGAATATCAATTCTTAATATAAATATCGACGTAAAGAAAATCTTAACAGTCCCTTACTAACCTTCGATCGGGCAAGCAAAATAACGTAACTTTTTACTTCTCGGGAGATGTTGCAAAATAAATTTTTCGTTCCTTAAGCGAGTTTTTTTTTCGAGGGCAAGTGTACTTTATATATATTATTAATTTTTTTAATTTAGTCTCCCTTAAATTCATTTTTCTATGAAAAATAATTTTTTAGAGGTAACTAAACAAAGAAATAATTAAAAAAAACAACGCACGACGCCCATTTCCTATAGGCTTTGAGCGATTTTTTGCTACACTTTAAAAATTAACGTAAAAAATATTAAAGGCACCCTTCTACGGTTCACTCGGGGCACGAAATAACGTTACTCTCTACTTTTCGGGAGATGGTGCAAAATAAATTTTTTGTTCCTTAAGCGAGTTTTTTTCCCCCGAAGAGAAAAACCAAAAAAAAAATTATTAAACGGAATCTAAGTCTGTAAAAGAATTGAATAATTATCAGTTTATTTCACATATTGGATATTATTTTTCATCGTTCTTCAATTTTTCTAAAGTCTTAATATTTATCATGATTTATACTATATTTAATTTATATAATTTTTTTTTTTAGTTTAGTCTCCCTAGATTCCATTTTCTACGATAAATAATTTTTAGAGGTAACTAAATTAAAAAAAATAATAAAAATATTGCACGATGCCCATTTACCTCGGAAACGTCGTCGTCATATAGTGACGTTTCGTAAAAGCCCAAAGTAAATGACTCTACGCGTTTAGAATCCGTTTTTTACCCTTAGAACGTCGTTAAGCGTAATAATAGTTCCAAAAGTGACCTTTCATCGGAACCGTTTATAACTCAAAAAGTCTAATCAAAAACGCTCTCCCAAAAGTCGACCTCGGGAAAAATGAAGTTTTTTTCTACAATTTTAACTTAGACCTTCGACCTATAAATGGTACAGAATAAACGTCATTATAATAATAATTATTACTCTTAACGATATTTCATCCATAATAATTAATACGCTTACGTTCGAGGTCGTTTTTATGGTAATCGAGAAACGTCATTATATTATAGTGACGCCGTAGAGGAAACCCGGCCTCGAATGATCCCCTCCGAGTATCGTCTCGGTATTTACGTAACGTCACTATCGTATTTTGAGGAAAAAAAAGAACAGTTCATGGATAAAGGTATGATGAAAATTAGGAAAATTTAAGAACATAGAAAAAATAAACAATTAATGATAAGTGAATACCTGAATATCAATTCTTAATATAAATATCGACGTAAAGAAATCTTAAAGGTCCCAACTTACGCTTCGATCGGGGCACAAAATAACGTAACTTTTTACTTCTCGGGAGATGTTGCAAAATAAACTTTTCGTTCCTTAAGCGAGTTTTTTTTTTCGAGGGCAAGTGTACTTTATCTATATACTATGAATATTAAAGTTGCCAAAAAACGTCCCCTTTTTCACGACCCTTTTTCATCATCACTTTTTCGGGCCGTTTTCCGCCGGTAAAACCACTGCGAACGTAGCGAGCGACAGCGAGTGGAGTGGGCCCCAACGGCCCAATTATTGCCCTATTTTACAGTTACTAATTATCGGTAAAGAAAGCATCCCTCTGTTCCTGGCCATAATATTCTCCACTTTCATAATCACCTATTTTGGGCAATTTTTTGGCCGATAAAACCACGGCGAACGTAGCGAGCGCCAGCGAGCGAAGTGAGCGCCAGCGAGCGAAGTGAGCTCACCGGCATTATCATTGCCCTCCTTTTTGACCCTTTTTCATCCTGGCGAACGTAGCGAGCGAAGCGAGCGAAGTGAGCCAGTTGCGAGTGCGCAGCACTCGCTCGAAGGCAAGCCCTAACGCTTGCGTTAGGGAGGAAGGCGTAGTGACGGCCGGTTGTTGTTATACTCACTTATTTTTTTTTTTTTTTTTTTTTTTTTTTTTTTTTTAAAAATTTTAATGTATGTAAATAAATCAGTTTTCTATAAAAAATAATTTTTAGAGGTAACTAAACAAAAAATGTAACTAAACAAAAAAAATAATCTAAAAAAACAACGCACGACGCACGTTTCCGAGGTAAATGGACGGTGGGCGTCGTGCAATATTTTTTTTTTTTTATTATCCTTTTGTACCTTTTTTTTTTTTTAATTCTTAGTTACCTTAAAAAATAATTATCGTAGAAAATGGAATTTAAAGGGAGAACCTAATATCGCTATTAAAAAAATAATTAATATGAATATCAATATAGTATGCAGATCATGATAAATAATTAAGACTTTTAAGAAAAATTAAGAAGAAGAAAAAATTAATAGCCAATATGGTCATAACTGATTATTTCGATGTTACAAAACTTAAGATTCCGTAATTTATTTTTTTTTTTTTTTTTGGTTCTCTCAGGAAAAAAACTCGTAGGAACAAAATTTTATTTTTTGCACACGCCCCAACGGCCACTCAGTATCCCTCCTCGATGTAGAGAGTAACGGTTAATTTCGTGCCTCACGAGTGAACCGTGTAGCGAGGGACTATTTAATTTTTTTTTTTTATTTTTTTTTTATTTTAGAAACATATATATACATATTTTTTTTTTTTTTTTTAAATTTTTTTTAAATATAATTTATAACGTTATTATTCAGTATCTTTTTAAAGTGTAGCAAATCGCTCAAGTGCCTATAGGTAAATGCGTCGCCGGGTATAGTGACGGTTTCGTAAAGCCCAATTAAATGACTCTACGGCGTTTAGATCCATTTTTTTTATGCTTAAACGGGCAGTCTGTCTTAAAGCGTAAATAGGTACTTGAGTTCCAATAGTGACAGTTTCAACAAACAAGAATAGCGGGGAACCGTTTATATAACTCAAAAAAGGTCTACAATCAAAAATCCGACTCATCTCCTCCAAAAAAAGTCGGGCCTCCGGCAAAAATAAATAAAAATTTTTTTTTCTTCAAAATTTTAATTATCCCCTTCCTTCGACTTATTAAATGTTACAAGAAAAAGGGTCACTATAAATAATATTTAATAACGGGCGGGCTTAACGATAGTTCATTCCTTAAAATACGTTCGGTTCGTATTTTTATGGTAATCCTGAGAAACGTCATTATAATTTAATAGTACGAGCCGTAGAAGGAAAACACCCGGCCTCGATAATAATCTTCCGAGTAATCGTCTGGAATTTTCGAAACGTCAACTATCGTATTTTGAGGAAAAAAAAACGAAAGGTTTTTCACGGAATAGGTATGATGAAAATTAGGAAAAAATTAAGAACATAGGAAAAAATAAACATTAATGATGAGTGAATACACTGAAATATCAAATTCTTAATATAAATAAATTCACCTGTAAGAAATCCTTAAAGGCCGTCTCCTCCTTTTTATTAACGCTCGAGAGGAGGCATAAAAACAAATAACGTAACTTTTTTAACCTTCCTCCTCGGGAGATGTTGCAAAATAAATTTTTCCGTTCCTATAAAGTCGAGTTTTTTTTACGTTAATTTTTAAAGTGTACTTTATATATAATTTAATTTTTTTTAATTTAGTCTCCCTTAAAAATTCCCATTTTTTTTTTTTTCTAAAATGAAAAATATTTTTTTAGAAGATCTACT
>JABUQX010037847.1:0-34904 GCA_015478945.1 Trachelipus rathkii
CTTCAAGAATTTCCACCATAATAAAAAACAAGTTTTGTCTTTAAACTCTTTATAACCAGTATATACCTAAGCATGATCTCTCAAATTTTAGGTAAAATCACCATTGTCGAAATCGAAAGATCCTCCTTATTCGAAGATACAGTTTCTAGTGCCTCCATATCATGTTGGCGCTAAACCCGGATATATCAAATTCTCCATCACTGAAGGAATCTAATTATATTGAATGGTCACGTAAGGTCCTGAGGCAATTCCTCCGCAAACTCTAACCACACAAACAACCAACTTTCACTTCGTTAGTTAATATTTAACGCTCTAATACGTGCTATCGTGTACGTTGGTTCAAATATGGGACCAAAAGACATATTAACTAACGATGAAAGAGTAAAGTTAAGATAGGATTGGAGATTAAAGTGAGGGAGGAGAATTTAGGAACTTAGTTGCAACCATAAAATAAATAATTTCAACAATGCAATCTGTTGATTATCATGTAGCGAAGCGCTCAACACCCAAACAAAGGCTCCGAATATTGGGGCACAAGGCTAAATAATGATTGATTGAAAAATACTTAGATTCTTGGCAGTCCAGGAAATGTGATATGATCAGCGCCAAACATCCCCTTTTATCTTCTATACCGAGAGAATTTCCAAGACAGCTACAGTTAAAGATAGAAAAAATAAAGTAACGGAACAGTGCAGAAAAATGGAAAACGTTGACACTGACTGGGAAAAAAAGTAACGGTATATTAACAAAGGCTCCCAAATTGAACAGACAGGGCCTTCTTCTAAAAGACCACAAAGACTGTATCATGGATCAGGGAGAAGTCGGGAGGAGAGTTGCCAGATTTCTGATTTCTCACAAACAAAAGGGTCAATTGGAGCATAATTGAACACTCACTGATGAATCGAGGTTCACAACTACATGGAAACCAGAATGGAACAGTTCGTTTCTTAGCAGATTTTGGAGACGGTTGATCAGATAAGATGAGTTCGAAGTATTTCATAACAACGAAAAGTGCCCCTCTTTTCTGACTTCTGCAATGTATTACTCCACAAGGATTGTCCTAATTTTGAAGAAGGTGGACCTCTGTGAATTGGTGTGAAAACCTCATAAGGTAAAGCATTGTTTGGGTAATGCTTCGCACGGCATTCAATTTCGTGTGGAGCCAGGTAGGAATGCGCTAAAACAAAGCAGAGGGCTGAGCTAATAGCGGAAGACAATACAGACCCCCCTAAGGTAGTTTTAGGTAATGATAGGTCCTTTCGTAGGCTGAATATATCGACGATATATCGATATTTGACAAAATCATCTTATATTTTTGGAATTTTATAAAGGCATCTTATGATGAGTATTTTTCTTCTACAATGACAAAAAAAACTTGTCAAGCACACGCTACACAAGCCATTACACAGCACACCAGCCAACACGGTTTTTTCTTTTTCCAACGGTGCGTACCTAACCACAGGTATAAAGGGGATAAGATTGAGTAACGTAGTGAATTTATCGAAGAATTATAGAGAAATAGAATACCCAAACTTAACCAGTCTCGCAATAAGCGCAAAACGATGTGTGCAACTAGATGAGCAGAAAGCAGAGGAAAATTAAATTATAAAACAAGGAAATTTGGAGTAAGAGAGAGAGCAAGAGAGAAGAGAGAGAGAACACAAGAAGAGACAGAGAAGAAACAAAACAGAAGACACCGAGAGACAGAGGAGACAAGAGACAGAGAGCAGACAGGACGAGAGAAGAGAGAAAAAGAAAGAGAGAGGAGACGACAACAGAGAGGCAGAGAGACAGAGAGAGAGAGGACAAGAGATAAAGGCAAAGAAGCATAAGGTCAGAAATCTTCAAGAGAGACGAGACAGAGCAGAGAGACAGAGAGAGAGACAGAGATATGAAGAGAACATAGACGAGTAGTGAAGTAACAAGAGAGATGAGAGTAAGAGATAGACGAGACGCAGTAGAAGAGTTAAGAGAAGACGAGGAGAAGAATATGTGGAGAAGAGAGAGGCAGACAGAGAGAGAGAGAATCAATAGCAGAGAGAGAGAGATAGAGAGAGAAGAGAGAAGAGAGAGAGAGAGCCAGCAGAGAGACAGAAGAGAGAAGAGAAGAGCAGTTTTGTCCAACAATTCTACTTACATATAAATTGTTTACCAGGGTATGGGACCGAAGGACCCACTCAATGCACCATCGATCCAACCTCTTTCCCCAACACTTGCCCTTAATGAAAACATAAGGTGCAAATTATGAAAAAAACAAAACATTTTAAATGTAGTATATATAAAGATAATAAAACAAAATATAGTTAAGAATGTAGTGAAGAAGAAACAATACTAGTCCCCAATATTCGCTGAAAGAGAACAGTCATCTTAACATCCATATAATAACAACCAGACTCAACATAATACTATAATAAACTATATTTGCCACTGGACAACAAATATTTATCCTAGAGAAGCAAAGAGATAACTAACAAGACATAAGAGGATAACATTTTCCCTTAGACATTAAGAATCCATCTCACAAGCATTGAGATAAGGAATCATCTATGCAATCGTTATGTCCATCTTCTATTAACCGGATAAAATCATTATTTCTAATCATCCATATGTCTATTTGCCTCAGTTTTTCTATGAGATCCTAAAATGGTGGAGTTATATTATGAGCAGAGACTCAATAGTAAGAACCCTGTTAGTTATCCTTTCCTACGGATGTGAAACAAATAGATCCTTAACATGAAATTTGAATTAGAGTGGTTTAAAGAAGTAAAGATTATTAAACGTGACTATAACAAATTATGATCAATTTTAGTACCCCTTCTATACACTGATGAGTGGTAGTTTATATAAATGAAGTTTAAAATAGCTGAAGCTGAGTTCCTGATATTTACAGATGTCATTTTCAAAGACTGTATTGACATTAAGCCAAACACAAAAGTGACTAGAAACATTTAGGAATGCAATGTATATCTCAGAATTGAATGTGTGTATACAAAAAATTCTATAACACTTTTCACTTATAAATGTATTTAATTTATTAAGCAGAAAAGAATAGAAAGGTAAAGTGGACCATGTGTGAAGTCTCCAACAGACACCAAAAGCGATTATAGAACTTCTGCGAATATGACATTAACAGCATTCTATATGTCAAATCCTTTAATTAACGACTCTGTCATATTCATTATTGAAAACAATATAGTTTACAGTTCTTATTTCTATGCTTCTCCTTTCAGCCGTCTGTTGGATTAACATGCGGTATATACATCGGAAGATCAAGAAATAAGCTTGATTAGAGGTCGATATTTAAGTTATGCATGGCAAAATACTATTGTCTCGAAGTCAGTTCTACTCGTACCCAATCCGACTACATAATTTATATGAATCTGTTGCAATTGCGCTCATTCGATCCCAGCGTGAAGAATGAGTGGCTGCGAATATCTATTTCTGAGGAAAATTTCACATATCAAGATAGTGCTTGTTACCAATAAAAAGACTAATTAGAAGAGTGTGCAATCTTGAGCATAAGTAACACACGAAAATTGAATTCGCGCTATATCAAAATGACATTGAGTTATTCTCACATCACAATTGTTATTCCAGAACGGACGAGTCTATGAGCGTCAGCTGTTGGCCTTTCGATAAAGCCCAAATTAGTGAACACCACTGTATATGTATATGGAAATATAAGCCCTTTTTTGAAATGCCTTCAATATCTGCATTATCTATTTTGTCAGAGATTTCATACCTTAAATATTATGGTATGATAAATATATAAGTCTTAGTATGAATTAATCCTCCCCCTACGTAAACAATGAAAATTCAGCGCCGCCAAACATCCGCAGATGCCAAAGCGCCCAAAATGAGAGAACTTTCCAAATTTTCTTTTTTATGCGCGACATCGAGGTAGTACTGCTATTTCCAAAAGCTATAACATTCCTTTAACTAATGTGAAAAATGACATTCAGATATCTACACGCGAAAATTAAAAGGCTATTCGAAACTTAATCTTGCCCACAGTACATCATCTTAACAATAAACTTCAGCCCTTCTCTTCAGCTTCTCTCTCGACTAATCCATTAATCACAACGCTAAGGAAGGATTTGACCACCATCCCTCTCAAATGAAATGCATGACGGTTAATAAACCGATGAATATAGTTCATATAATACTTAGACCACCCAATAGACTAAAAACCCGCTTTGGTAACTGTGGAACATTAGACTTTCATTCTATGGCCAACTTAGATCCCCGTTAGTAAAAGCACAGTTGTTCTGTAGCACCACAAAAATACTTTCAAACAAGTTAAATTCGTCACTTTGTGTACACAATGCATACTTTCAAGCCGGACAGACCTTTTCTTCCTTCAACTATAAAAGGAAAAAACGAAAATTTTAATTAATATCTACACCTTCTACAAAGAAAATCATTTTAACATTATCTTTTATACTTCCAAAAATACAAACAAACTGTAGATGATAAGAAACACACACATTGCAAAAGATGTAGTGTCACATCTGAATTGAACAAACTACTCACCAAAACCAATGACCCTCAGGCAAATGATATCCTATCAGTTGGCGTGAAAAGTTAAGCGAAAATTGTATACCGATGCTGAGTAAACTTAGCAGGAAATACTTGCCTGTCCTACCCAACCAATAATTGTTCCAAGTGACGAAATATCCTAGCAATCTCCCCTGTGCTAATATTAAAAAGGATGAAAATAAAACCATGACCTCCAGCAGAAAAGGCAGATCACACTTCTTTACGCACAATCTTACAATCGTACTATTGAATTTCAAATACCTTAGTGCAAAAAAGTATATAATCCATTGTAAAATCTCCTTTCAATAAGTTCAAGTTTGGCGAAAGAGGTTGGGGTGCATTTGATTGGTCGCGTGCGTCCCAATCCCTGGGAACTACTATAGTATATTACATTAGACTGTGCGACAAAAACTCGTCTGCTCTCTTCTCTGTCTCTCTTCTGTCTCTCTCTCTCTCTCTGCCCTCTCTCTCTTCTTCTCTCTCTCTCTCGTCATGTGCGCTTGCTCTCTCCTGCTGCGTAAGCAAAGTCTGTCCTCTCTCTCTCTCTCTCTGCTTCTCTCTACTACTCGTTCTCTCTCTCTCTCTCTCCAACTCTCTCTCTCTTCTCTCTCTCTCTCTGTCTCTCTCTCTCTCTTCTCTCTCTCTCTGTCCTCTCTCTCTCTCTCTCTCTATGCTTGTCTCTTCTCTCTCTCTCTCTCGTCGGTCAAATTTTCTCTGTCTCCTCTCTCTGTCTCTACTCTCTTATCTGCTCTCTCTCTGGCTGTCTTCTCTCTCCACATCTCTCTCCTCTCTTCATTTACTGGCGATCTTCTCTCCCTTCTCTCTAACTCTCAATCTCTGGTCTCTAATGTTCTCTCTGTTTACTTGATCTCTCTGTCTCTCGTCTCTCTCTCTGTCTCTCTCTCTCTGTCTCTCTCTCCTCTCTCGTCTCTCTCTCTCTCTTCTCTCTCCTCTTCTCTCCTTCTCCTCCTTCTCTTCTCTCTTCTCCTCTGCTCTCTCTCTCTCTCATCTCTTCTCTCTCATCTCTCTCTTCTCTCTCTTCTTCTTGCTCTTCCACTTCTCCTCTCTTTCCTCTCTCTCTCTCTCTCTCTCTCTCTCTCCTCCTACAAAACTCTCTGAATTCTACTCTTCTCTCTCTCCCTCTCTCTCTCTCTCTCTCTCATACTCTTCTTCTCTCTATCCTCTCTTCTCCCTCTTCACTCTCCTCATCATCTCTCTCTCTCTTCTCTCTCTCTCTCTCTCTCTTTCTCTCTCTCTCTTCTCTCTCTCTCTCTCTCTCTCTCTCTCTCTCTCATCTCTCTCTCTCTCTCTCTCTCTTCTTCTCTCTCTCTCTCCCTTCTCTCTCTCTCTCTCTCTCCTCTCTCTCTCTCGCTCTCTCTCTCTCTCTCTCTCTCTCTCTCTCTCTCTCTCTCTGTCTCTCTCACATCTCTCTCTCTCTCTCTCGGCTCTCTCTCTCTCCTCTCATCTCTCTTCTCTCCCTCTCTCATCTCTCTCTCCTGCTCTCTCTCTCTTCTCTCTCTCTCTCTCTCCTCTTCTCTCTCTCTCATCTTCTCTCTCTCTCTTCATCTCTCTCTCTCTCTCTCTCTCTCGTCTCTAACCTTCTCTCTTCTCTCTCTTCTCCTCTCTCTCTCTCTCTCTTCTCTTCTCTCTCTCTTCTTCTCTCTTCTCTCTCTCTCTCTCCTCTCTCTCTCTCTCTCTCTCTCCTCTCTCTCTCGCTCTCCTCTCTCTCTCTCTTCTCTCTCTCTTCTCATCTCTACTCTCTTACACTCATACTATATAAATAACCCCCTGTTCATATATATATATTATATATATGCCTATATAAACACAACCCCCTCTATATACTATATAATACACCCCGATAGTTATATATATATATATGAATTGCTAGCTGATTATAAAAAAAATATTTATATATCTTTAAAAGAAAACGTGAAATAAAACGATAAATAAATAATAAAGTACTATAATTGAAGGCAAAACAATTATAAACGGCACATTCTTAGCGATTATATATATCATATATAAAAAATAAAAAGAAATAAAACACTTCTTCGAAAAATAAAACTCTCAAAGTATTTTTAACGAATAAAATTAATATATATAATGTATATTAAGTCTCAATAAATAATAATAATAATAATAATAATAATAATTAATAGATAATAATAATAATAAAAATAAAAATAAATAGTGCAAATGAAAAGTATTCTATTAATGAAAGAGAGCGCTATGTGATTGTGGTCAAACGTAACTGATTCTTGGTCAATGTGCCCTCCTCCATATATGATAAAAATATTCTAAACCAGGGACTTAAGAGTAAGCGTTTCCATTTTTACAGATTTAGCAAAATCTTCTCACTTCAGTTAGGAATAATACTGGATGTATAATATTTAAAAGATAATGAATAAAAGGGAGCTGTTAATACGTGATGGACCCTAGCAAGCCTTCATTCCTATCTTAACAACTAAATCTTATTACTCTCCTCAGAAACCATGGTTTCATTGTGAACTTCTTTCTCGGCTCATTCAAGGCTCAGAGCCACTGATGCGTATCAGGAGCTTGGAATAAAAAATTTATCTCGTTCTCAAATCCACGTCTCGCCAATTTTCATTCTAAAGCTAGGAAATCGTTAAGTAATTATATGTCAGAGATTTACCGGTACTCTTCGTAACTGAAGCAAAGCGGGCTTTTCACAAACGAAAAATGTGCTAAACTTTCCAATTGTTCTACCTTACTGACAAATCTTTCTGGCCTCTTGAAGCCTAAAAACATCTCTTATAAGCAACTTCTGTAAAATATCCCTTTCCTCTGTATGAAGTTCTGTTGTTAATTCTCCAAACTGAAAAGGCCAATCTTTTCGACCTCCTTATATTAACTCCCTAAACTCAAAACTCACTAGATACTCTCTCTCTCTTCCTTCCTCTTCTCCTCTCATTGTCACTATGTTCTTTTGACCTGTGATTACATATTGATTCGGGTAATGTACTAGTGCATTATATCACCCCTGAAATCTCCCAGTCAAGATAGAAGACGTGGCCCTCAAAGATGTGCATTCAAAACTCCCCAAGTTTTGAGGTCAGATGTGCTTCCTGCTGCATCCTAACCACCTCCTCTGCTTACAACCACTTAAACATCTTCCTAGCTCCCTAAATTAAAACTATGCCAATTTCACCTTACAGTGTTTGAGAAGCTTCCCGCAACATGTCCAACCCATATTCCGAAAAAAGAAAGTAACCGCTCTAATCCTATTCTAAATATAACTATCTGAACCGCTAAGCCCTCATCATTATTCTAATCTAGATTCTTTGAAACTTTCTCAACTCTCACTTCTTCAGAACTTATATCTCGAATAACTCATTTCACCCTTCTTCTGATAGCCACAATACGGCTTCATCGCCTTCAACTTCTTCTGGCGATTATACTTTCCTATCTAACGATTATATGAATTTCATACTCTACTTAGAAACTTACGAGATAAGACTTGCAAAGTGATAGCCTTGTACATATCCAAAAGCATTTGACCGAGTATAGCACACGTCACTGCTCTCCAAGCCTCCCCTCCTTTGGGGTTTCCTCTTCTCTTTGCTTAATTTATAGGCTAGGCTTCCTTTCGAACTCATAAATATCAGGCTTTGTTGATGTGGCGACATTCTTTTTTTTCTGCAATAAGTGGTAGTTTCCCAGACGTTCTGGTCTATTATACTACACTTAACTTAAAATATTTCCAATCTTTTACATTAATTAGATCATACTCACCTGCAACATTCTAACTCGATCCACTCGTATTCCGATGACTCGACCACTTCATTCTTCAACTCAGTCAGTTCTGCTTTCACTTCTAATTTACTTAATTTGAAGCTCCGACAGAAAACCTTATTCTATTCTCTGCTAATGTTTCTATCATCAATTTTCATACAAATGCTGTTGTTGCGGATATTTGATCATTGACGATTTCTTTATCTCTTTTTCCTAAAATGGAATCTTTTGAATTTTTCACCTAGCAGGTTTCTTATATTTATGTTGAAAATTGCAAAGTTATCAATTTGGTATAATGTTTCTTAATTTTATCCAATTTATATGATATAAAAAAAAAAATACGTAATTTGGTGAGCTCTTACACCAATTTAAAATATTTTTTTTATCTCTAGAAACTTGTTTTCAAGTACTAATTTAGTGTTAAAATTTGATTGTTAATATCTCGATTTCTCTTTATCTGGGTAGCGGATAAGTCTGTTTCACTCCAATGGACTATGGGATAGTGTCGAGTCAAACGCCAAAAGCTTTATAAAACTTTCTGATTGGTGCTTTATCACTATTCTATAGGCACCCCAGCTACAAGTGCTCGAAGGTAACTTGTCACTTTCATACCACCACCTTTACGACGCCCCTCGTGCACAAGGATGCTGTATCTTGCTGAGTTCGATAATATTTGTGTTGCATATTGATACTTACCAGGCTAGTCGTGTGGTGTCTTCACATTCTAATCCCGCCACCTTCTGTTCCCTGGGAATTCTACTTCCAAATCCTTCTAAATGTATCCCTGCTGAAACTGCAGTTCCAACTCACTTTAAAGCCTGCATCTTTGCTCATCTGCGTAATTTGCCGCTAGACGGGTGAACTTTATTTAACTTTACTTAACACCTCTTACTCCTTGATAGTGCTCTGACTTAGTTGAATAGTGTACAACTATAAAAAAAAAAAATCCTTATGGATAGTCCAACGGAAAAGAATCCATTTACCCTACTCACCCCCATCCCTAAAACATCCTATTTCAAATGTTATTCCAGAAATTGCACTCTTCAACATTACCTCAGATGCGACCATATGTCGCTAACCACACTATACTTTTACCTAATTTCAAATTAAATTTTAAACCTATTCGACTCCTCTACACTCACACACACAAATCTACCAAGCCTACTACCACAAGTCCACTTATCAGAATTGCCAAAATTCTTTATCTATCCCCCTCTCATTTCCTTTCCACATCCATAAACACAAAAAACACATCTTCAAAACAAACACTTAGCCATCCACTACATTTTCACTAAGTTCCTCCCATACAAATTCAACAATTTGCCCTTCTAATACATCCATCACCTCTTCCCTTAACTCTCTCCTCTAAACATTATCTCTGATACGATCCTCCAAGTATCACCATACGCGATTCATCACATCTTTTTCTCCAAATAAGAACGCCCTTATGCATCATAACGACCCTTCTCTGAGTAACCATCCTTGCATTCCCTTGGGCAAGATAAGTTAATGATGAAGCGGCCTACGAGTAACCAACCACTCAAAACTAACCACCTATCAAACTTAGTTCCTCTATGACATTGCCAGTGATAATACGATATCAGCAATTTTTTTTTACTTCCCCACACCATAGGTATATAAGGTGATAGAGGATTGTCTGCTATAAATGTTTGTCTAAGATTAAATTATATTAATAGGTGTGGACTTAAAGTATGTGAGTGTATATTGATTAGGTGGATAAAAAGATATGTTACCTAAGATTTTGTCTAGATAATGGTACTAAGTGAGTGTGTAGCTATATATGAATCGCAACAGAAGGCGATAATATAAACCATAATAGCACATGTGAAATTAGTTCACTGCCATTAACACTATTAATCAGAAAATATGAAAACAGAAATAAACAATTATCATTCTGATAAAATAATATATATATATATATATAAATATATAATATTAGAAATCTCTATACTTAGTTATAGTAAATTCATAAATTTCTTTCTTTATATACTACTCATATTATATACATACTACATATAATACCTACTCCAAAATGATATTAATACAACCTACTATTAAGTCAGATTCATAATCATCACCTATCACCCCTTAGGTATATAAAGACGTAAACGTACTATAGTATATAAACCCCAACTTCTGTATAGTATAGACTCATACTATTCTTACTAGAATAAATATCACACGCACTAGCTATTATATTATACGTATTATTCTAATAAACATTTTTATACACTACAGCTGACCCACCTCATACTAACCTAAAATAGTCACAATATAATTAAATTAAACGCCATAAGAAAGCTTTGTATAATCAAATAATATCACGTCACGCCAAAACACAACCCCCTATAATATTATACCGTATATCATACTCTATAAAATTACTACCATAAACTAATAAATTAATTATAATATATATTAATATAATATATAATTAATATATAAATATATATATATATATTATATATAATAATATATATAAATATAATATATATATGTATATTATATAATTATATGAAATATTAAAAATTAATATATATTAATATAATATTATCTAATTATATATATATATATTAATATAAATATATATAAATGTGATATTTTTTTTTCTAAATTTATTATTATACTATATTATATTATATATATTAATTATATTAATATATTAATAAATTTCTTATTAATATAAAATAGAGTATAAACTCGTTGGATGCATTAAGTATATTTTTTTATTTATTAATATAACTTTTAATACAATAAACACTAAAATCTAACATTCGTGGATTATAATTCAATTATATAAAAAGATTAGTTTTTATCCGTCATAAACAATTAATATTTTATTTCTTGTGAGACCACCAGCGACCCACGTAGTATATCCAGCTCAACCCCCCCTAGGTGTATATATCATATTAAGTTTTAATATGTTATCCACACAAATTACCTCTCCCAACTCATTGTGCAATATAATCTGCCACTACTTAACAACCACATAATGATATTGAAAAAAAAAATATGCCGAATTATTTATTTTATTTAATATAAAGATTCTAGCAAGCAAATTATTGAAATCCAAATATAAGAACGAGTTAACAGCCCATTGAAAAAGATAAAAAACCACCACCCTGATCGGACATAATTGTGGTACTCAGAGGGTACCAGCTATGAGCCATTGAACCCGCAAAACCCATATGTCACCAACCGAAGAAATCTGTAACATTTTGAAGTAGGGACCTATCCTTTAGAACTAATAAATATATATATACATACCTTAATAAACCAAATCATCTGTTCTAAAGAAATAAATTCATGATAAAAATACAATACAAAGTAAAGAATCAACCATACAATAAATATAACTTATATAATACTGTATAAATATATATATACAGAATAGTCATATATATATATATATGAATGAAAATTAATTTATTAGTATATATACAATAACGCTAATAATTAATAACTAAAAAATATATATCATATATATATTACTATTATACTATATATACTATATATAAAAATACTATAATCATATCATTTATTAAATAATACGAGTATATATAACTATTCATATCCTCAAAAGTACACTCAACGTTCATGAAACTATACACAGCTTACGAAATCCATATTATCTAATCACATCACTTAGATCATTAATCAACAACCTATTATTTTATAAATTCACTTAATCAATAATGTAAATATATAATATCAACATTTATCTACTTGAACAGTACAGCTCAGTCCATGTACAGAGACTAATGAAGCTATATATGTCAGTATATATTCTCTGAGCCAAATATATATGCTTTTATACTTTTTATAGCTAGTCCCTGACAAAGGCATTGTTGTTTTTTGATAAGGCGTTTCGCCCACATGCTGCAATAGTGATATTAACAAAAGCTGGCTTGTATTTGTAAATATAACAGTATACATCTTTTCACTGCGAAAATATGGGTACGATGGCTATAATAGGTTGGGACCAAGTAAAGAATGTCCAAGGTTTTTATCACTTTGTAACTTAACAATAAAGTAAGAAAAAAAGAAAAAAAATAACAGTCAAAATAAATTTATTTTAAGGGAAGGCTTTGCCAAACTAAGAAGGATGTGAGTTTTGTGAACACTAAACAGCCCTGTCTTCTTTGATACATATTGCAAATACTAACTAAGATCTGAGGCCAATATATTCAAAATTGTCTATTAGTTTCTAAAGCTGTTCTCAATTATATTTGCGACCATAAGGTAGATTTAACACAAAGATCTTCCGTAAAGCTTAAACCTCATCTAATGCCCAAGTTGTGACAAAATAATCTACACGATTACATAATAAATTAATAATAATAAGTATAAATAATAATGAAGAAATAAATCAAATCATAATAACAATCGAATAACTAATCATATATAAAAGATTTTAATGAATGTACCCAATCAAAATGGAATTAACAATAAATATCTGGCACTAAAGCCGACAAACCCGAATTATAACCTAATTTGGAACAAGGAAATGTGAATATATAGATAAATATGTCGGGGGAATAAGAGCACGTCGGGATAGCTTGTAGGGAAGATGGCGTCCTAAGCAAGCTGACTCCACCTGAGAATAATCTTATAGACATGACTTGGCACACCAAATTACATTTATCACAAATTGTGCAATTACACTTTGATGTGTCTTTCCACATTTTACCTATCAAATTTATCTTCTTTTACAAAGAAAAATAGAAGTTTGCAACTATATAAATTAGTATATGGCAAATCTGAAGGACGAAATTTGTTTCGCCTGGAACATAGAATTCACACAGAACGCTCCATAATGATACCAGGTACAAAAATATCTTTATGTACATTAACTAAAATATGCTTATATTAGAATTTGCATCTTATATATTTTAATTTCAGTACTTTTATTTATTTTTGTAGAAAAATGAATTTAAAATATCCAAACACAAATGAACAAAAATTTAATAAAAACGGGTGGTCGGAGATAATTTTTAAGGATGTGTATCCTTATATGTCTATTAGGAGTTTAAAGCCGCCGGTAACCCTCGATCCGGCCAGACCTGATGAAGGGTGCTATTGGAAATTAATGCAAGATGTTCATCGATTCATAAACGTCAATAAAGGAAGTAAAAAATATAAATGTAAAATAAATAACTCAAACAGAAGGAATTCTCTTCTCTACACCATCAAGAACTAAAGTTTTGACTAAAATGGTGTCACTTATGTGCCCTAAGTTTGAACCTCATCTCATTCTGTAACGGTTTCTTTCTTCATTTTGGTGTTTGGTACCGAAGCATCGACCTCTCTAAGGGCTCTGCAGAAATAGATGCGGGGGCACCACACAAAACACTAAGGTTTCTAAAAAATCCGTCAATGAACCGTCTGTTGACAAAGAAAAAGATTTTAGTAATGTAAAAATGTTGGTCACTATGTTATTAATAAAAATGTTTAAGAGTAATTGAAAAGAGCTATAGAGAAAACCACCTATAAGAATATAATCTTAAATATTTATCCGACTCCCTCGTAGGATACAGCAGCGAAATAAAGTCTTAGAGAAGAGGCTGACACGTCATATAGAATACAGCGAAGGTGTGGTGTGAACGTCAAACACACGCGAGCAAGAGAACGTACAATATGATTTTCAGCAAATAACAATTTGCATTGCATCGCATAATAATTAAATAAGCTATCACTAGTAATATTAAAAATTAGATATGAGACTATATTACTATTCGTCAATACAGGCTACAATAGCGAGCGTATTTCCGACCCTTATTCAAGGGTTTTTATCTTGCTCGCACGGATAATTTAGTTACACAACTACTGTACAATCAGGTTCTTAATAGCGATCCCATTTATTATGATAGTCTAGAAGGTCTGTGCTTCTCAATATCATTTCCCATTTTTTATTGTCCTTTAATTATTTTTTTAGTAATAGTAGCATAGAACATCTTCACCGCCAATAATGACACTTTCCTCCTGACAAACTCATATGACAAATAAAAGTTACAAATATATCGTAACATTATCAGCTTAATCTCAATTAGGCGTTTAGCCCTATAAAGTATGAAAAATACCAAAACGACAGATTGTCAAACTAACAGTTTAATTTCCATAGTCAGCCATAAAACTATAAAAGTAAACGAGAACATCCGTAACTCTATGTTCACCAGTGTCAGTCTCGGTTTTTTTCTGATATTTGCTTTATTTTTTTCTTCATTAATATGTGTTACTTTAAGAATCCATCCTACAAGTTAATGAATCCTTGACCGGCATCCCTATCTGGAAGGTCCCTTCAAAACCAAAAAACTAAGAATGTATACGTATTTTAAACTTCATGAATATTTCGACATAAAAAATTAATTTACCAAAGCGGTCAGTGTTTCCACGCAATTTATTTTTTTTTTTTACAATTTTTATCCTTCAAATAAAGGTTTATATTCAATATCATCTTATTTAGTCTTCCATGAAATCGTCCACGGGCTCTCCCATCATATAATATAGTGTTCCCAAAATATCACCTGGTATTTCCCTAGATACATACTAATATATATTTCCCTATAAGCAGTCAACTGTAAAAATTTCGATTACACACATGTCCACTACTAACTACTACTATTCACTGACGTACCTACTCACTACCAAATATATAACAATATAAAATAATAACGATCAAAAATCATATTTGAATAATTTATATCATAATATAATTAATAATAAATAATCAAAAAGTTGCAAGCATCACATGCCAGTCAGACTATATTTTACCCTATCACAATATGCAATTTAAATCTGTATTATGCAATCCAATGTATGTAATAACCGTAACTGATATCTAGCTTATTATGCCCTATGTTATACTAATGACTCAATCTTCTATATAGAACTAACACTGTCAATTATATGAGATTTATCCGTGTAGCGAAGTCATCACCTTATCCTACGATGAGATAAGAGTATTTAGGTCTTCAACGTAAGACTATCCATGATTTGATTAACTTTAAAATATTAAATCAAAAATTTCACTCTAAATCCCCAATTTCCTATATCCTTAAAAGGGAGGGCTAACCGTATCCACCTTACGATCCACACACCCATAACACACAACTATACCAACCACCCTGTAATTATCTTACCTATTCCTATATAAATATAACTAATACCCTGTTATACTAATAGAATCTTATATATTAATACATAGTACTACTTATCCTTTACTAATATATATAAATATATAAACGTACGTATTTTGTAATATATATATATTACTATACTCAAGGATATATATATATATCCTATAAAAATAAGAAGGCCAATGCAATTATATATCTCATTCTTGCCTCTCTATAAATTACTTCTATTGATATCATTTTTAGTATATATATATATATAATAGATATAATTAAATAGAACTCTCTAATCTATCATTTGTGCTTCAGTAATAAATCTATGTATTACTATATTATCTAATACTTATTCTATCTCTCATCATATACTATTATATTAACCTCCCTCTCGACTTTCAAACTGATTGCCTTCGTGCGCGGTGCCGTAACGCACGGAAACTGATTAGTAAGAATGCAATAGACGCATGACATAGTCAAGAGCAGGAAGCACCCGCCTATCCTTAACATACCCTTTAAGTACTTCTAAGATGAACTATCTACGTCCGACAGTCTAATACATCTTATAAATAAATCATCTCTTAACGCTTCGAAGATGTGACGGAACCACCTTCATCGAGAACCCAGACTCGTCCAATGCGTAAATGTTACACACTACACAATGGAAGCAAAATCAACAAATTCAAAACATCTTTCTTTTATTATGATGAACTTAATTTAAGTGAAAGTGATATTGTTAAATAGTGTATGGCTGTAGGGGCACTTCTATACAATTCTCTGAAGAAAATGAATAGAAAACATTTTTAACATAATATATACAAATGATACTTTATACTATTCCTACTAATCCAAAACAATCTCTATTGTTCTGAATTATTCCACTTGCGTAAGATTTCTTTCTTTTGTAATTCTCTTGAAGTTCTTTCCCTTGAAGTCTTCTTTAGATCTTCTCCAACTTCACCTGAAATTGAGTACATAAGACAATTTAATCAATTATTATTATTATCATTAATAATAATAATAATAATAATAATAATAATAATAATAATAATAATAATAATAATAATAATAATAATAATAATAATAATAATAATAATAATAATAATAATAATCTTTTTTAATAGTTTTCAGTTAACTTCACATCAGAGATGTTTGATTATTGCTTAATATTCTTGTTGAGATGGAGAAGAATTTGAGAAGCTGCAAAAACAGGCCAAAGGTTGATCATGAGAGTGTGTTTAAGTTGCTACGTTGTTGTATTAATTAGTTAAAAACATTTATAAGTTTAAATGTCTAAAAGTTAGCCAAAAAAAAACGGTGACCTTTATAAATAAAAAAACATATAGTTTGAGTGGTTTGAAGGTAATTATATGTGCTCTTTTGATTGTGTTGATTTCTTAAAGGAATTTATAAGAACAAATTAGAGGAACTGCCGCTGAAATAGAAGAGACTGGAACTTGTAATTTTTGTTTGACGTGAAAAGAAAATGTAAAATGGGAAGTTAAAAAATGATATGTCTGAATATATAAGAAAGATAAAAAGTAAAATGTTGGAATCGTTCAAAGAAGGGGCAGGAAACAAGCATCCACTCCTTCTATCTTGAATGAACTGCTTTCCAAATTCACATTTCTTTTGTAAGACAAGAAGTTTATGTGTAGCTTTAAAATTGCTACTGAATATAAACTGATAAATTTATATATTTAATATATTTTACAATATATTTTTACAATATTTGTATTAGCTTTATTTTTAATTGTTATTCTTCCATTCTATCTGATTTCAAACATCGATGGAAATTTTCTTCTTTTGAAAGAGAATTAAAATTTCTTTTTTTTAATCTCAATTTTTACTTCATAAAAGGCTGGGTATATTTATCCATAAAAATATAGAACATCAGATCTTCGGATTATGATAAGAGACATCAATAGAAAAATAAATTATACAAAAGAGCCACTTCTACCGGCTATGAAATAAATGTTTTATTTATAACAAAAAAATAAATTAACATTACTTCTAATTAAAACTACTTGTGATTAAATTCTATTGAGGAAAAGAAATAAAAATTAACATAAATAAATAAATAATTTATAAAGTTGTGGAATAACTACAAGAGACTACTGTGAAAGTTAGGAAAAACTAAAAGAAATCTACAGGAAATAAAGTAGAAGTAATATCGACCAAGTCGGTCTCAAAGGAGAGCACGTAACAAGATTGTTACAGCTCTCGACAACAACAACAACTACAAAAATTGACAAATCCCTAGGAGGCTCCTAAGGATCCTTTACGAAACACATAAAAAAAGGGTAAAATGAAACTGGACGTGATCCTTTGGAAATTGCTCTAACCTCACTGAATGCAACCAACGACCTCAAGACCGTACCGACGGGCAAACCCCTACAAGTTGTTGAGAATAAGGATTGTAATGTATTTATTAGTAAATTGATGAAGAATGAAGTCCTAAGAAGAATGGTATGTGGATAAGGGAGAACAAAACAGTGATGCCGGCCCGGTAATATTTTTTGCCGGTTTCATCTCCATTTTAAAATTGTCCGGCCCCTACTACAAGCAACTGCGGTTGTGAGGAGTTCCGGAAGCGCATGAGGACACCCAAATCGTAAAAGCTTATTTAGAAAGAAAAATAATATGATCTTTTTAAGAAATATATCGTGAAAAGGAAATACCAAAAAATATTAAGAATAGGAGAAGGTTTGAGTTCTCTTATGAAGATGGTGTAGTTGTATGAAAGATCAAATCGAGTAGATTGATGAAGGAACTGGGTTTTTGATACATCAAAGACAACCATGTTTTATTTTCTCCAACTTGAGATACGAGAAAGATTTGAGATATGAGAAAGATCAGATGTCAGTTGCTCCAAGTCCACCCTCTTAGCATTAACTATTTGCTGTTAAGTGAGTCGTCTTTTAAATTGAAGCGAGTAATGAAGGGTGGTGATAAAAAATAGTGGCAGCAGAAATAACTACAACAAACACTTACTGATATAAGAAGAACTCTCTTGTAGAAAGAAGATGAAGGTAGGAAAATAATAAGTTTGTAAGGCAACAAAAGAATTACTTTGGAAGAGATAGATAAATTACTGTCTAATTACTTAAATGTTTACTTAACAATTTATATACATATAATACAAACCTGTTAACATATGATCGATCGGCTATCAACTAGGTATAAAGGTACTCCTACTTCTAAATATAGAAGTACCTCCACTACTGAAATGTTACTCATACAATATCCTAACTCTATTGTTACCACAAACCACTTTCTATTCCATTCCCTTCTGAATAACCTTCATCATCCGTATTCTGACTTCTTACTACTGCACCTCTGGACCATCAACTTCTGACACTTCGGATTATTTTCCTTTTATATCCTCTTCTACATTAACTTTTAATTACTCTATACTTTCACCATATGTTTAATAACTTAACAACTGAAAGTAAGAAAACAAAATTAATTACAGTACAAGAAACAACTAATAATAAACTTGAAAATAGTATCTAACTACAACCGGTCTTTGGACCGATTTCACTAATTATAAAAACTTTTTCTTCATCATGCCGTCTGTCATGAGCATCAGCTTCCACTGCCCTTATTATCCATTATTTTCCACACCTGAAATGACAGAAAAACAATCAGGTGGAGTCGTAACAGTTAAGAAACCAATATATTTTTTTAAGTAAATATGAAAAATATTTTATGGTAAGTAAAATAACTTTTTGCTGTAGCTCCGCGCCAATTTTTTTTTTTTTTACCTCAATGTTGACTACATCACCCTAGAATAAAGTATTTTAAAAACATTTATTCTATTTTCTTTACATTTTTTTAAACCATGTAATAATCAAACATCGTCTATTATATTTTGTCGTTTTCTTTATTTCCTATTATTTTTTTAAGGCTTTTGTCCATATATCATAAAATAGCAATGCATTAAATATTGGGAAAAATATATCTTCTCTGATGATGAAGGCGAAAGTCCTGCATTGAATCCACAAAGGTTGAAGAATTCTAATTAACATTTCTTTTAATCAAAGGCTGATACAAACCGATACACAGCGTTTGAAAATGCTAAAGTCCTAGGAAGTGGAGGGAAAATAGAAAAAATGATGGTCCAGACTTTACTAATGTAGTACATATAAGATTGAGCATTGCAGCTAAACCTAGTGTCTAGGTTGAGCAGAGAAAGGACGAAAATATAGATTAACTAGTCTCAATATAGCCCTTCTCAAAGGAGGCCAGCGATTTCAGAGCTTAGAAGTGTGTGTGTTGTAATTTCGATGGTATGAGAGAAATGAAACAGTTTGGAGAGGGTATGAATATAAATGATATAAAATCAACTTTAGCCTTTACCCCTTCATGAAGGGGTGTGTAAGTGGAACCACCCCAGATACGCAATTACTCCATACAAGGATGAACAATGCATCCTATACAGAGCAGGCAACTGGGATGCTTTGAATAAATTCTGAAGATGCCTTGGAAATCTTTACCCTCTTTGAAGTTTGCTTAGTGAGAGAAATAATGTGATCCTAACATCCTATAACGAGAAAATGGAATATCAAGAATTTGAATTCTAAATACTTATGTCCTAGGATAAAGATAATTAATCTTTGGGGGGGGAGGGTTAGTGGCGTAATTGAGGCTAACCCTCGAAAGTTCACTACGAAACCAAAACTGGTTTTACCACTGAAATCGTCCCAAGGGTTGAAGGCACTTAATTAATACTAACATTGTTTGACACACCCCGCCATATTTACTTCCTGGTTCACAACTTTCTCCTTTTAGATATCTGCTGACCTGCATAGATCGAAACTCGATGGCAGAAACACTTCTTACGATCGACATTTGTCAAATCTGACGCTTAATGGTCGGGTTTCTAAATTTGATGTTTCGCTTGTCATCACTAGTCGAGAAAGCCAATTTGAGTTTAATTACTTTTAATACTCGTCTTTTTATTACTTTATATTAGATTTCATCGTTTGCTGGCATACGGTTGGGTCAGATGTTTCTATCGTATGCTCAAGACTGCTTTCATGGCTAGGGGAGAGAATCTTTCTTTGTATACGGTCTTCTATTGTTTGAGGTTTGTCTCAAGTTTATACGTTGTTCCACATTCAACCATAACCTTAAAATGCCACCTTACCTTGTCGAAATTATGAGTAAACAACCTACCAACAAAGATTTCGACGCTTTTCTCAAAACTTTTGTTTATCGCCACAGGGGTGCTACGTTCAGGATTTACAGTCGTACTCGAACTCTAGAATCTCTTGCAACTTATATCACAGTATAAATGTTCGCATACAGTAGGTCAGATAGGGAAATTATCGGACAAATTCCGAATATGCCCTTGAAAATTCAAAATTTTAACTGCTACTTTCGAAAGAAATTGGCCACGTCTTGATCTACTTACGTCGAAATGTAAGCAACGTTGTAATTGGATAAAAATAAACAAATATCTCATCTTAAATGGCAGATTCCTTTTTATGCCGTTTTTTGGACATTAGGATAGCTAAATAATATAAAAAATACGAGGCATTTTCTGCAAGTTTTATTTACCACGATAAATATTAAAAATATTTATGATTTATAAAAAATAAACTTGGGTGAGTAGGAGCTTCACATTGATTGTGTTGGGTGACCTAAATGGTTGGATAGGTGATCAAAAAATGGATGGAAAAACAGATGGTTTTGAGGTGTCGGGAGAAAATGAGAATGGTAGGAAGGGGATTGATTTCTGTGAGGAGAGAGGTATGTGTATATGTAATACTTTCTTTAAACACAAAGTATACTAGAGTTGGTGTAGGTAGATATGGTATTGAAGTGAAAAGTATGATTGGTTTTGTGTTGGTGAAGAAGGAGATATGTTGAAGTATGTGTTGAATGTTAGATCAGTGAGGGGGTTAGGAATAGGATTATCGGATCATTATGTTGTTTTATGTAAAACTAAGTTAGTGGGTGCTTGGATGGAGAGGGAGGTGATAAGGAAGGAAGTGGGTAGAATTAAGAGTGAAAAGTTAAGTGAGCAAGGTAATAAGGATAAGTATTTAAGAAGATGAAGGAAGCGGTTGTTAGTAGACAAGTACATGTGTTGAAACTGAACAAATCTGGAAGTAAATGAAGGAAGTGGTTGTTAGTAGTGCACAAGTAGTATGTAGATGCGCTAAAGTAGGAAGTAAGAATGTTAACAGTGAGTGGTGGAATGAAAAGGTGATGCAAGCGGTAAAAAGTAAAAAGAAGCGTGGTTAAATGTTCTAAAAACTAATGATGAGGTCTCAAAAGAAAGATGTTTGGAATCATATAAGGATGAAAAAAGGAATACTATAAGATGCATACGTAGGAGAAAAAAATGAGAGGTAAATGAACAGTTTGGAAGGAGGATGAATGGAGACTTACAAGGGAATAGGAAACTCTTTTGGAAGGAAGTGCGAAGGATTAAGAATGAGAATAAGAGGAATCTGTTTAGAATAATGAATAGGGATGGTGCTTTCGTAACTGAAGAAATGGATGTGACGAGAGTGTGGAGAGAACAACTCGAAAATCTGTATAGCATTTTCAGTAATAAAGAGGTGATATTGAATGTGCGTGGGTTTGTTGGTGCAAGAAGGAATTAATAGATATTTTGGGGATGAGGTCACTAGTAAGGAGGAAGTAATGGGTAGAGTGAGAAAGAATGGTAAATCTGCAGATATAGATGAAATCAATGGTTAAATGATCAAGAACGGAGGCGAGATGGAACTGAATGGATTTGGAAGTTGCTAAAAAGTGTTTATGGAGGGTAAAGCTTCGGAGGAAAGCAGTAATAGTAGTACCATTTTATATAATGAAGGGTAAGGGGGATAGTAGGGTAACTGTAGGAATTATAGGGGAATTAGTTTATTGAGTGTTGTAGGGAAAATATATGCTGGTATTTTGGTAGAAAGAGTTCGTCGACTGACTGAGGGACTGGTTGGTGAAGAACAAGGTGCGTTTAGAAGTGGTAGAGGAGTGTGGATCAAATCTTTACATTGAAGCAAATGATTGAGAAAATGAGATAGAAGAAGAATAAATTGTATTTAGGTTTTATGAATTTGCAACAGGTGTAGGATAGGATTAGGATAATTTTTGAATATGGTGAATAGTGGTAAATATTTTCAGACGGAACAAAAAAGTTATGTAATGGTTTTCGGACGATAGATAAATGGAGTTGAAAGTAATTGGTTTAAATATTAATAGCGGAATGAGTGGCAGGGATGTGTTATGCCTTCCTGGTTATTTCAATTTGTATATGGATGGGGTTATGAAAGAATTAGAGGGGGTGGCACGGGAAGGGGTTAGAATGATGGAGAATGGAAGAGAGTGGAGAGTGCCGTGAATATTATATAAGGATGATTTGGATTTGTGTGGCGAATCTGAAAAGAGTTTGAGTGGATTGGTAGATGGATTTGGCAGGGTGTGTGTAAGGAGGATGTTGTGTAAGTCAAAAATGTAGATAAGAATAAAGTTATGGTTGTGAGTGAGGAGAGTCTCGGGGATTGAAGTTATGTTGGATGGTGAGGGCCTGGGAAAAAAAGTGTCTGGGCTTAAATATTTAGGATATAGTATTGGATGAAAAGGGAACGGATGAAGCAGAGTGTAGTAGGAAAGTTGTGAATGGTAGAATGGTGGCTCGTTCAATTATATAAATCTTTGATGGATGTAAAGGGATTAAGTCTTGAATGTTCTAGGGTCTTATATGAGGGTGTGTTGTTTACCCTGAGTTACATGTGTAATAGTGATAACTATTTGTTTGGAAAAAAGAGATATAGATCTAAAGTTACAATGTGTTCAGATGGACAATCTTAGAGGTTTGGTTGGGTGTGAGAAAAATTGAAAAAATGGGGAATGAACTCAAATTAGAGAGTTGTGGTGTGGTTCCACGGACATTGCACAAGAGCAGAACAAACGGTAAATGGCGCATCTGATTGAGTTGGCGTAGGATAATTGTAGTGAAATGCGTTGATGCATTCTTCGACTCGCACGGCTTCAGGAGAACCGGACGATTTCCGGTGTTTTGTGAGGGGGTATGGTTGTTGGCCCACCCTGGGCCAAGGGATGACCTTACATTGACGAGATGCATAGTGGAGGGTCCGTCGTGGTCCCGTGAAGCTCTAGGGTGATTTTTCTGACCGGCGGTTCTCACTAAGTATGTAGAAGGGCGGTAAGGTGGCTTTCTTTTCGACTTGAGTCATATTCTATTATTTTTCCTGTTCCTGTGCATCGAAGACGCCACCTTAGTACCCCCAGTCATGGGGAAATAATGTCGGTGTGCTGATGGCAACTAGCCGTTTGATGTTTAAAGAGTTAATATTTTATTTGTTTTATTTTTTGTCGGCAAATTTTGCCGTGAAATAGCACATTCGTGCACACATCATGGTCTGAAAGTTATAACATTGTATTAAAGTACTATAATTTTAATTATATCTATATTAAGCCGGGATGGCACGGAAAAAATCAATTGATTTTTTCAACTGATTTTTTCACTTGATTTTTTGGAGCAAAAAATCATGATTTTTTGCTTTTTTTTGATTTTTTGCTTTTTTATAAATGTTTTTTAATTTTTTTGAATATTTAAGTGATTTAATTTCAATAGAAATAAAAAATTAGAAAAATAATATCATAGCAAATTTCTACACTTCAAACTTATCATATATTTGAAACACTATCAATATTGAAGTATGTTTCAAAACATGTTTCTTTTATTTCTGATGTAATTTATTACAAATAACACTCTTTAGTGTTGTTGTTTCATTGTTTTAAAATTTTAAGCCCTATTTTAAAATTTTTAACTCAGATATAGGGCCTAGGGTTAGAAATAATGCTTAATTGAACTTAAAAAAAAAGTTTGTTTACAAATTATATTTCGCGTGACGTCACGATTCTCAAAAAATCCAAAAAATCCCCAACCCTGATTTATTAAGCTTATATTACATCCCAGTATCGTGTTAGATCCAGTGATGGCACGAAAAAAATCAAATGAAAAAAATCAACTGATTTTTTTTACTTGATTTTTTTTATAAAGAAATCATGATTTTTTGGATTTTATTGATTTTTTTTATTTTTATATTTTTTTTTATTTTTTTGTATATTTAAGTGATTTAACTTCAATAGAAATAAAAAATTAAAATAAAACTATAAATATATTATGAAGTTTTTAACATATATATTTTTTTTCAATTTTCAACAAACTATTGGCGTTGTAACCCGTAAGTCTGTAACATTCTTTAGTGTTGCTCTTTCAATGTTTTCTTGTTTCCATTGTAAAATTTTGAACCCAGAGCTATGGCCTAGGGTTAAAAATTGAAAATTAAATGCCAGATGCAGACTAATTATATATATTGTTTTTGTATAATGTCGTATAATAGATATGTTAGGCCAGTATTTGAATATTGTTTACAATTTTAGCACTCTTATTAGAAAAGACATAGATAGCTGGAAGGAATGCAACGTAAAGGAACGAGGAGGTAGATTTTTGGCTTTGAGAATAATTAGGCGGTAAGTTGTCTAGATAGGCCCATGCGGCTTCTAAATATTATTCCTTATTTATTATTTATTATGGTCTGACGGGACATTCTAGAGTGGCCAATGCGGCTTCTTAATTATTAATGTTAAAGTAGATCGTATCTACTGGTAACAACCTACATAAGAATAAATGAAACACTAGAATAAAAATGGATAATTTTACTAGAACTTTAACGCCTATACTTACATATCGTGCATTTTATTTTACACGAGTTCAACGCTTCTATATTGACAATAAATAAACAAGGACTATGAAACATTAGCAAAAATATGGCCATGTTGCCAGAATTCTTTTCTACTGGCAAGTAGCCAAAACACAAAATACATATAAATATATTTTTTCATAGAATAACAATATTCTTCAGCACTCTCCCTTATTGTTTATTCTGAAACGTTGGATTTAGTCCATTCCAATTTTTCAGTTCAGCATCATTAACCTTGGTTTGATGTAGAGGCTTTGTGAGTCCATCTTGCAAGTGCCCGAAGATAATCTTGAGTACTTGTATTTCATCATTTTGAACTTTTCTCTAATGAAGAAATGGCGTACTTTTATATGCTTAGTCCTTTTGTGAAATTCTGGATTCTTACTGAAGTTTAATAGCTGCTTCATTGTCAATCAAAGAGTAGGTTTCTGGAAGAGTTCTGTAATTTCTTCCAAAAGTTGATGAAAGCCACACAATTTCTTTTGTTGCTCAACTTGCTGCCATGGAACATTTTCAAGCTTCTTTGTTGAAAGTAGCAACTGAACTTGCTTTTTGACTACCCATGAAATTTGCTCTCCTCCAGCAATATAACAAACAATTCCAGTTGTTGAATGCCCTGTTCTTAAATTCCCAGCTTGATCTGCATCACTGTACCCTTCCAGATGATCTTGTTTAGAATCACATTTATAAATAATACCTTTCTCTTGTGTACCCTTCAAGTATCTGAACACTCTTTTAACTTTTGTAACATCTTCTATTGATGGATTTTCAACACTTCTGGCAAGATAATTAACAGCAAAATGCAATATCTGGTCTTGTTGCTGTTGCAAGATTAGAAGAGCTCCTATTGCTGACTATAAGGGAAACTCCCCCTGGCTTCAATGTCATGTGTACCATTATCCTTAAAATGGGTGTTGACACTGCATTGCAATTTTCCATACCAAATTCCTTTAGTATTCTTTTAGTATAACATGACTGACTAATTTTCTTTGAACCATCATTTCTTGATTCAATTTCATTCCTAAAAAATATGTTGCAGCTTTTATTTGTTATTTTGAATTCCTTTTTTAATTCTTCTAAAAAATTTCTCGCAATTCTGCTTGACTTGTTGATGCAACTAGTCCATAATCAACATATAAATGCAAGTATGATTTTATGTCCATTCTGATTTCTTAATGTAAAGACAAGGATCAGCTGTACTTCCACTAAAAATTAAAGTTTTTGGAAATGTATATCTTGCCAAGTCTTTCATCCCAGCATCTTGCTGCTTACGTACTGCCATACAAACCACGTCGGAATTTGCATACTTTGTCTGTCCCATCTTCCAAACCTTTGGGTTGTTTCATATATATATTTCTTCTGATAAATTTTCCATAAAGAAATGCTGTTGAAACATCAAATTGTATTAAGGACATATTTCCTTTAGTTGCTACACTTATTAAAGTCCTTACAGTACTTTTATTTGACTACTGGGAACTGAATGTTTGCCTGCATAGTCAATTCCTTATGCTTGACTATACCTTTTTGCAACTAATCTTGCTTTATATTTGTCAAACTGTACATCTGGATTCTTTTAATTTTAATAATCCATTTTATCTTATCTATTTTAGGAAGCAATAGTTCCCAGGTTTGGATTTTTCTTTCAATGATTTCCATTTCATTTTTCATTGAATTAACCCATTTTTTTCTTATGCTTACTCTGCATAGCTTCTTTATAATTTTCAGGTTCTTCCATATCTTTAAATAATAGATAAGTACTGTAGTCATCAAACCTTGATACCTTTTTAATTACTGATCTGTCTCTTAATTGTTTTGTGGCTTACTATCTATCTTGTTCTTCTCTATTTCTGAATCAGATTCTATTTCTGTAATCAGATTCTATTTCTGTATCAGATTCTGTTTCTTTATCAGTTCTATTTCTGTATGTGATGAGCTTTACCTAATAATAGATGTACTGTCATCAGTTTCTGTATTTTTCTCTATTGGATTCTTTCTTTTTTATTTTCTTTTTCTGATTCTATCTAAGAAGAATAATTGAAGTTGAAAGTTCTTCTCTTTTAAATACTACTCTCTGCATCTAAACACAAAAAATTATTTGCTTTATCATATATTATGTAGCTTTCATCTCCATCATAACCAATTAACACACCTGAGTTTGTTTTTGGGTCTAACTTTCTTCTTTTCTGATCTGGAATCCACCCACTGCATGCTGTTCCAATTACACGTAGATGCTTGATTCTGGGCTTTCTATCATACCAGATTTCAAAAGGTGTTTTCCCATCAACAGTGGATTTTCCAGTTCTATTTGTTATATTTGCTGCTGTATTAATTAATTCTGGCCAACACTTCTGTGGAAATTTACTTTTGAATACATGAGTGATCTGGCCGCTTCAACTAGCGTTCTATTTTCTTTTTTCCCTCCATTTTGTTGTGGGGTGTACGGAGCCGTTAACCTTTGTCTAACATCATATTTATGTAAAAGCTTTTTAACTAACTTATTATTAAATTCTAAGCCATTATCACTTAAAAATTCTCTGATTGGGTGTCCCTTTTACTTTTGCTTCTTCAAGTAACTTGCTCCAATTTTTTCTACAACTTCTGATTTTCTTTAAATTAAAATACACATGACAAATCACAATTGAAAATCATCTTTTGAAACAACACAAAATATTTATAACCTGAGTTTTGATAATACTTGAAATGGTCCACAAACATCTGCAAATAGCAATTCTCCTTGTTTAGTATTATTTGGTCTTTTTCCAAAATTCTGACGATGCATTTTTCCATTTATACATCCTGTACATTTTCTGTTATCAAGGTGAGTTTCAATTTTTAGTTCTCTTTTGATCAGATTTCTTATGTGTCTTCTATCCTGATGTCCCATTCTTTCATGATATAACTGTAATATATCCTTTTCTTCAAGTGCATTTATTTCTGTTATATGGGAGATTTTAGCTTTCATTGCAACTTTGAATAGCCCTTCCTTTATTTTACGATAGCCATTAAAATAGGCTTTTTTTGTCTACCATAAACTACATACACTTGGTTCAGATATAAATTCACTATTTGGATGCCCATAGAAAGCTTGCAGACGAGCAATTGCATTTCCAATGGCTTGAAGGAGAAGACAATCACATTTCATTTCAAAAAAGACTGACAGACCTTTATAACCGAGTTCTACTTCAATTCTTACAAAAGCTAACACATCACCGCTGGATATTTTGGAAGCAGAAAAGATTTTGTGATCAAATCATTAAAAAGTTTAAAAAATAACTTGTCCACATTTGTTATATGTTTTGTAAGCGCCATTATCAAAATACCAATTTTCTCTATCATTTTCTTCGGAAATAAAAACTTGTTTATCTACCGCTAACATAAAAGCATTAACTTCTGTTTTAGCTTTTGAATTTTCTTTATTCTCAAAATTTGCATTTCTTTCTGGCTTCATTTTTCTATCTGGTCTACCATCTGCAATCCCATTTTCTTTTCTGCAATTTTTGATCCAATGACCTTTTTAAATGGCAGTAATTACAAGGAAATTCTTCATTTTATCTTTGGTACTAATTTCTCTGTAGTTTTCTTTTATTGTTAACGCTTCTTGATTTTTCTGACTTAACCTTTGATGCCAACTTATTTGCTTCTGTGCAAAGCAAGTTACCAAATTATCTATACTTCTTTATTTTCTATACTTCTTTCTTTTCTCATGAGCCATGTAGTTTGGGAAATTTGAATAATCCTTTGGCAAAATTTCAAATTTCTTACATTCAGAAATATCTCTGGCAATGTACTTTCATTCTTTCTTGAATTTTTACAATTTCTTCCTGAAGATTACCCCAGAGCTGCCTTATTGAAGATAAATTTCCAGCCATGTTTAATTTCTCATTCCATTTTTGTAGAAAAAAACTGTGACAAACATCGTAAACTTTGTTTTCTTCACCTCCTGCAAAAGGAATTCCCTGCTCTTTTGCATCCATGCTCTTCCGATACCAAAAAAGTATTCCTTAATCTTGACTTCTAATCTTTGGGCTTGAGTTGAAACCAACAAAAACATTACATCTGATTGAGTTTTTGTTGAACTTACTAACAACTGTGACAATTTGTATTGACATTTTTTCTACTTCAAAAGTTTGAATTTATCAATATTACCTTTATGTGGCTTTTCTAATTTTCCATTGATTGCTTCTATTGCTAATATATTGTATAAATATTATAAAACACTTTGACCTTTATTTGCATAAAGATAATGCTTCGGAATCTTCCTCAAGTTTTTTGACCTTACCATTGAAGTAAAATAAGCCGTTCTTTGTGCCTTATGTCAATTGACATAAATCCATTTTTAAAACTATATATATATAAGGCTTGTTTTATTCCTATTTTATAGTAAGTTTAAATTCTAGGGCCTATTTATCTTTATTATTCTAATTATATGGATGTTATAATCACTAGGGCGCTATTTCCTAATTATTCTTATATATTAGAGTGAGATGGCCTAAGGACTTAATATTACTTTTTCACCATTATAATTCTGTTTTCACACTTATTCTCACAAATAATATGTTCATTATGTTTACAATTAATCACTACTTCACAGTTACTTACCATTAAAATTGAGTTTATATATAATTATTGTTAAATCACTGTTATCTACATTGGGTAAACTAACATCTTAACATATAGAATATATGAAAATACATATCTATGAATATAAAATGGATATTTACTTAAAGTTAAACTTATTTAATCTCCAAAAATAAAGCAACTCCCATTATTATATTATTATTATTTTATTATTATTTTTATTATTGATTCTGTTGGACTGCATGGGTGTTAACAATCCTCTAGGATTAAGCCTTATGCCCGCATCCCCTAAAGTATTATTCTTTTATTATTTAAATTATAGGGTAGACTGAACATATTCATAAAGATCCGGGGCCATCCATGTGGCTTCTTTAATTAATTGGGAGGGAGATGTTTTATTTTCATCCGTTTGTAATCCTATTGGGTACCAGTCTAAATTAAGGGAACATACAATAATTATAAAGCAAAGATCAACTGCTCTTTAGTAATTATTCTGTATTATATTTAATCGGGATTTGAAGCGAAAATACACGGCCTCCGGGGACAAATGTTGATCCTCTAGAGAATACGAGTGTGCTTAGCATGTTCATTAACTTAAAAAATCCTTTTGACTGAGTGTGGAGTATGAAGGAACACCTGGCATCCTTCTTAGTTATATTCAGATAAAATTAGAACTGATTGACCCCTCAAAATGTCCCATCACCCGATAAATAAGGAAGAAATTAATCAAGAAGCGGCATGGTCCTTTTTAGAGCGCGCCCTGTCACCATTGTTGAGTGTGTATGAAATAAAATTTGTTTATTTCTACCCTGAAAAAATTAGATTTTATGTATTTTGTTTTGGCTACTTTCGACCAGTAGAAGAATTCTGGCAACATGCCATATTTTGCTAAATGTTTCATAGTCGCCACCCGCTTGTTTATTAATTGTTCATTATAGAAGCGTCACGATGCTGACCCTATTATCTTCGATTTGCGTAACTATAAATGCAACCATATGTATCGATATAGGGTAAGTTGGTTTCCTAGTTAAAAATACCATTTTATTCTAGGTTCATTATTTCCGCGTGACGGACCTAGTATCTGTATGTAGGATACTCTTACAAAGTAGACAGAGATGTACTCTAATAACAAGATGGTAACGATGAGGGTAGCTCTTACTAATGAGACAACATTATGAGCCTAACAATTTGAGTGTCGTGCGTTAAACAAGAAAATGGAAAGTTAGGCCTACGCTATGGTCTAGTAGGGCTCAACGCCGCCTATAATTAGAATAAGGGAATCATGGAGCCTAGATAACCCACCATTAATAGTTGAAATAGGCCTAGATAAAGTCTAATAATTAAAATAAGAATTTAGACCGTGAAAGTAGCAGATATTTATGACCGTGTACCTGAACATGTTAGCAATTATATGGTCGCTCCGGTCGTACCACCAAAGGTCTTTAACCCTCAGTTAGTTATGATGGAGTAGGAGTGTATGAGTGGTAAATTAGAAAAGCCACAAGAACCCAGTATTGAAGCAACAGTTGAAGAGAAAAATGCATACAAAAAGAAATTAGATAAATTCAACAAAACTCAATCAGATGTAATTTTTTGTTGGTTTCAACCTCAAGCCAAAGTATTAAAAGTCAAATAAGGAATTTTTAGAGGCACAGAAAGTATGGAAGGAACTAACACAATTTTTTGCCCAGAGTTGAAGAAAACAAACGTTTTACGATGTTTGTTCAAGTTTTTTTCTTACAGGAATGAGAAATTTAGATCCATGGCGTGGAATTTATCTTAATAAGACAGCTCTGGGGTAATCTTGCAGGAAGAAATTGTCAAAATTCATAAGAGAATGAATGAAGGTACATTGCCAGAATATTTCTCATATTAAGATTTGTGAAATTTTGCAAGGGGATCTATTCAATTTCGCAAACACATGGCTCAAGCTGATTCATAGTAATAGAAAAGAAAGGAGTATAGATAATTTGGTAACTTGGGCTTTGCACAGAAGCAAATAAGTTGGCATCAAAGGTTAAGTCAGAAAATCAAGAAGTGCGTTACTAAATAAAAAAAAATCTACAGAGTAAATTAGTATCCCCAAAAGATACAATGAAGAAACTTTCCTTGTATTACTGCCATTTACAAGGTACTGGGATTCATAATTGCAGGAAAATGCGATTGCAGATGGTAGACCAGAAAGAAAAATGAATGTCGGGAAATCAAATTTTGAGAATAAAGAAAATTCAAAAGCTAAAACAGAAGTTAATCCTTTTATGTTAGCGGTAGTAAACAGTTTTATTTCCGAGAAAATGATAGAGAAAATTGTTATTTTGATAATGGCGCTAAAAAAAAAATTTTATTTGTGAAAAAGTTATTTTAAAAACTTTAATGAATATTACATATAATTGATAAAATATAAAAATCAGCAAATGTCAGGACACAAATGTGTTAGGATGTGGAACAATTGAAGTAGAATCAGTTGTAGATGGAAAAAATCTCAATTATTTTGATGATGTGTGGTATCGTTCCTGATATTAATCAAAAATTTATTTTCAGTATTGCAGCTCATGATAAGCATCCAAATGTAATTTATATCTGAACCAATGTATGTAAGAAAATGGTAGACAAAAAGCCTATTTTAATGGCTATCGTAAACTAAAGGAAGGGCTTCAAAGTTGCAATGAAAGCTAAAATCTCCAATATTACCAAAAATAAATGCACTTGAAGAAAAGGATCTATTACAGCTTATACATGAAAATGGGACATCAGATAGAAGACCACATAAAAACCCTGGTCAAACGAGAACTAAATATTGGAACACTCCACTTGATAACAGGATAATTGTACAGGAATGTATAAATGGAAAAATGCCATCGTCAAGAGATTTGGAAAAAAGACAAATCAGTACTAACAAAGAGATATGCTATTTGCAGATGTTTGTGGACCTTTTCAAGTATTATCAACTCAGGTTATAAATATTTTGTATGTTTCAAAGATGATTTCTCAAAATGCATTTGTATATTTATTAAAGAAAAAATCAGAAGTTGTAGAAAAATTGGAGCAAGTACTTGAAGAAGCAAAATACAAGGACATCCAATCAGAGAATTTTTAAGTGATAATGCTTAAGAATTTAACTAATAGTAATCTAAAACAACTTTATGACATAATATCGGAGTAAGACAAGTTAACGGCTCCTTATAACTCACAACAAAATGAAGTGGAAAAAGAAATGAACGCCTGTTTGAAGCGGCCAGAATCCACGTCATGTATTCGAAAGTAAAATTTCCACGAAGTGTTGGGCAGAATAATTAAACACAGCAGCAATATATAATAAATAGAACGAATTACTGAGTTGATGGAAACGCCTTTTGAAATTCTGTATGATAGAAATCCCAGAATCAAGCATGCTGACGTGTATCGGAACTAGCATGCAGTGGGTGATTCCAGAATCAGAAAAGAAAATTTAGACCCAAAAAGCAAAATCAGTGTGTTAATTGGTTATGATGAATATATGATCAAGCAAATAATTTTTTTGTGTTTAAGATGCAGAAGATGTAGTAATTTAAAAAGAGAAGAACTTTCAACTTCAATATCATTGAGATAGAATCAGAAAAAGAAAATAAAAGACAAGAATCGTATAGTGAAAATACAGAAACTGATGACAGAACATCAATAATTAGGTTAAACTCATCACATACAGAATGATAGAAGGGTCTTGATTATAGAAGCAGAAATTCTATACAGAAATAGAATCTGTCAGAATAGAATCTGGAATATCAGAAATAGAAGAATCAAGATAGAATAGTAAGATAAAACAGGCAGGCACAACAATGTAGAAGCAGAATGAGTAGATTAAAAAGCCATCAAGGTTTGATGACTACAGTACTTATCTATTATAGAAGATATGGGAGAAGAACCTGAAATTACTAGCAGCGTTGGAAATTTTAGGATATTTTCCTTTATTTTCTTATAAAAATGAAATGAAATGAAATTCAAGAAGTTAAAAAGAAAAATTCTTTGCCATTCAAATTTCCACCATTATGAGAACCAATGTAAAACAAATGGATTTATAATAAAATGAATCCAGATGGTAAAGTTGACAAATTTAAAGCAAGATTTGTTGCAAAAGGGTATAGTCAGCATAAAGGAATTGACTATGAGCAAAACATTCAATCCAGTAGCAAATAAAAGTACTGGAAGGACTTTAATAAGTGTAGCAACTAAAGAAAATATGTCCTTGATACAATTTGATGTTTCAACAGCATTCCTTTATGGAAATTTATCAGAAGAAATATATATGAAACAACCAAATTATCAGAAGAAATATATATGAAACAACCCAAAGGTTTTGAAGATGGGACAGACAAAGTATGCAAATTAAAACGCAGTTTGTATGGGCTAAAGCAAGCACCAAGATGCTGGAATGAAAGACTTGGAAACTTTCTTTCAAAACTTAATTTTGGTAAAAGTACAGCTGATCCTTTGTCTTTACATAAGAAATCAGAATGGACATAAAATCATACTTGCATTATATGTTGATGATGGACTAGTTGCATCAACAAGTCAAGCAGAATGGCAGAAATTTTTAGAAGAATAAAAAAAAATTCAAAATAACATATAAAGCTGCAACATATTTTGAAAGAAAATTGGAAATTGAATCAAAATACTATCTTCGATCCTGAACCTATGACCACGTCATGTTATACAAAAGAATACTAACAGGGAATTTGTATGAAATTTGCAATGCAGTGTCAACACCCATTTTAAAGGATAATGTTACAGATGACATTGAAGCAAGGGAGAGTTTCCCTTACAGATCGCAATAGAGCTCTTCTATATTTGCACAGCAACAAGACCAAGATATTGCATTGCTGTAATTATCTTGCCAGAATGGTTGAAATCATCCAATGAAGGATGTACAAAGTTAAAAGAGTGTTCAGATACTTGAAGGGTACACCAGAGAAGGAGGTAATTATTTATAAAGTGTGATTCTAACAAGATCATCTGGAGGGTACCGTGATGCGATCAATGCTGGGAACTTAGAAAGGGCAATTCATCACTGGAATGTTTGTTATATGCGGTGGAGGAGCAATTTCATGGAGTATCCAAAAGGCACAAGTTCAAGTTGCTATTTCAAACAACAATA